>BQKN01033601.1:0-10223 GCA_022839385.1 Asparagus kiusianus
AGAACCTTACGGTTCAAAACCTTTCGGTTTAAGGCAAGTTCCTATGGGTACAAGTTCCTACAGCAGCAGCACAACAGCAACAATGTCGGGATCGACGTTTGTATTCCAGCATGCGACGTTCGTGTTCCACGCTCGCGAGAGGATTTTCAACTCACGACGTTCGTGTTCCACGCTTGCGAGAGGATTTCCAGCCCCCACCAAGAGCTGCCCAAGGGCGCTATTTATAGGCCTCTAAGGCCAGCTCAAGAGTCACAAGTTATTAATATGACTGTTACAGTTCTTAATGACAATTAAGATTGTAACATCAATGCATTAAATTGCTCTTAATGCTGTTGTAACTGCTGCATGCATTAACTCCTGAATACGAGGCAATCAATAGACACGTTGCTACGAAACGCGAGGGTCACGTCTCAACAAATCAGACGAACCACTTTTGACAAACGAACTTCGTCTAACAGGCGAACCTCGCATGATAGACGAACCTCGTTGAACGAGCGAACATAATCAAACAGGCGAACCTCATATGACATACGAACCTCGTCGATCGAGCGAACCTCGTATGATAGACGAACCTTGTATGACAGACGAACCTCGTCGAACGAACGAACATCGTCAAACAGGCGAACCTCGTATGACAGATGAACCTCGTCGAACGAGCGAACCTTGTCAAACTACGAGAACGCTAGGGTCACCCTCATGCGAATACGTAGCTCTTCCGCATGCTGCAAAGCAGCCTGCGAGGCAACCTTTGTAGCAGCCAACGTGGCCCCACCTCGTCCCGATGCCTCCGTGCGAAATACAAAGTGCGCCTAATAAAACGTCACTTAGCGCCTCAGCCCGATTTACCCCGATCCCCGGCCCATTGGCCCATGGCCCACGGCCCACGGCCCATGACCCACGACCCACGACCCACTAGAACTTATGAAGGATTAATTCAAATAAAATACTTCTCCGCTTGCCGTTAGCAAGCCTCGAACAAGGGACCTTTTGAAATACCAAAACATAAACTTTTCACTAGGCTACTAAGCATTTATGAAAAGTACTTGTAGCTAATATATATAGTTTGAAAACTCATTTTGGAAAGCAGTTTTGACCAAAAAATCCAACAATCCCCCACAAGTTTTTAAACTAGTGTCGTGTTATAGTACCGTCGTTTCAATCGTTGTGCATAAGGTAGATGTCGCAAGGACTTGAATCCCCCTTAGACCAACTGAATAGAAGATGGATACATGGTGTCGCAGAGATTTGAATCAGCACATGTCTAAAATCCACCGATCACACAAGATCAAACTCATCTGTGATAGTTTTCACTTTGAACTACACTTGACTTTGCCTTTGCACATTTATGGCCCTATGCTAGTCCTAGTTTCTGCTAGGGCTCTAGGTATCTTTTCACAAAACACCATAGGAGACGGCCAAATCTCCACCCAGGCATAGGTGAGTTCTTTAGGCACGTTTCCTATCAAACATCCCACATCCAAAATGCTTTGAACTCATTAAGACTTAAGAGCCATCCTCTCTCATGATAAGATTCTAGGTGAGTCCTTTAGACGGGTTTCCTATCTAACACCCCGCATCCAAAATGCTTTGGATCCATTAAGGCTTAACAGCCAGCCCCTTTACATGATAGGATTATCGGTGAGTCCTTTAGGCATGTTACCTATCCAACACCCAGCATCCGAAATACTTTGGACTCATTAAGGCTTAACAGCCAACCTCTAAACATGATAGGATTATCGGTGAGTCCTTTAGGCATGTTACCTATCTAACACCCCGCATCCGAAATGCTTTGAACTCATTAAGGCTTAAGAGCCATCCTCTAAACATGATAGGATTTCACTTGTAAATCTTACTTGACTTTTGAACCAATCATCTTGTCATTAGTAGCGTAAGCTTTGAACTAATTACTTGACAAAATGATAAGTATTTGTAAGACTCACCAAACTTTGTAAATCTTACATGACTTTTGAACCAGTCATCTTGTCATTAGTAACGTAAGCTTTGAACTAATAACTTGATGAAATGGTAAGTATTTGTAAGAATCACAAAACTTTAAGACTCATTGCAGCAGACGTCCTTTCGACTATGTCCTTTTTCAGACCTTTAGTTAAAGGATCAGCCATATTCTCTGAAGACCGAACGTCAATCACCGAGATGACTCCTTGGCAAATGAGTTCTCTCAAATAGCCATGCTTCAGACGAATGGTCCGCTTCTTTCCATTGAACAACGAGTTCGCTGCCACAACACCCGTTGCCTGATTATCACAATAGATTGTAATTACGCCTTGCAATTCTGTCAATGGAAGGTCTCGAAGAATACAACTGAGCCACTCAGCTTCATCTCCTACAGCACAGAGTGCGAAGAACTCAGATTCTATCGATGACTATACAATCATAGTTTGCTTTTTAGATTTCCACGAGACGGCAGCTCCGCCCATGGTGAAGACAAAACTTCTAGTAGATCTACACTCATCTGGTTCTGAGCACCAGCTCACATCTGAATAGCCTTCGATTACAGTTGAATATCCAGTGTAGAATAGGCCTAGACCTGTAATTCCTTTCAAGTATCTCATTAATCTTTGGACATCATCCCAATGAAGCTTTCGAGGATTACTTGTGAAACTACTAAGCATTCCTACAGCAAATGCTATATCTAGCCTTGTGCAGCTCATCGCGTACATAAGACTTTTAATTATCTTTGAGTACCTTAGCTGCTCTACTGGTCTTCCAGTGCTCGGTCGAAGCTTCTTGTTGTAATCATACGGCACTGACAGTTCTGACAGGTCGTAGTAGCCATACTTCCTTAGCATGCTCTCGACATAATAAGATTGGGATAATCCAATACCCTCTTTAGAGTATATGATTTTGATTTCGAGAATCACGTCCGCAGTTCCAAGGTCCTTCATGCTGAACTGAGCTGATAGAAATTTCTTGATAGATGTTACTATCTCCAAATCACTCCCGACGATGAGCATATCATCCACATAGAGACAGATAATCACCATCTTTCCTTCAGCGACCTTGATGTATAGACACTTGTCAGACTCACTGACTTGATACCCATTATTGCGAACAACCCCATCAAACTTCTCATGCCAGAGTTTCGGTGCTTGTTTAAGTCCATATAAAGACTTAATAAGCTTACAAACTTTACTAGCTGGAGCATCAAGTCCTTCTGGTTTCTTCATGTAGATCTCTTCTGTGAGGTCTTTATTAAGAAAGGCAGTCTTCACATCTATCTGATGTATGACGAACCTTTTTATTGCCGCACATGCGATAAGCACTCTGATGGTAGTGATCCTGCAAACTGGTGCATAGATGTCAAAGAAATCTATTCCTTCTCTCTGAGAGAATCCTTTCGTCACCAGTCTTGCTTTGTACTTCTCAATAGTACCATCAGGACGAAACTTCTTTTTGAAGATCCACTTGCAACTGATAGGCCTAGCACCTTCAGGTACATCCACCAGCTCTCACGTGTGATTTTGGATTAATGAATCCATCTCATCATCTATAGCTTCTTTCCATAGAAGAACGTCTGTTGACTGCATTGCTTCTTGGAAAGTCTGCGGGTCTCCTTCCACATTATAGGTGATGAAATCATCTCCAAAATCTTTCTGTCTCCTGACACGCTTGGAAGATGGTTTAGTAACTCCTGCATCACTGACACTTTCAATTTCTCGTGAAACTGGCTCCTCTGGTGCGTCTGAAGTACTAGTATTCTCTGCTATATCTTTGAGCAGTAATCCTTTATCTTTGATAAACTTATCCTCAAAGAATTCTACACCCCGAGCTTCAATGATGGAGTTGGTTCCAAGATCAAGGAACCTGCAAGCATCACTATCTTCAGCAAAGCCAAGAAACACACATCTGTTTGCCTTTGGTCTGAGCTTAGGCATTCTGATATCTGGAACTCGAACATATGCGAGACACAGCACACTTTGAGACTATCCAAAGGATCTGGATATCCTAATCATAACTGATAAGGAGTACTATTAGTTTTGGAATAGGGTACTCTGTTCAGAATCCAGTTTGCCATTAGCAAAGCCTCTCCCCCATAGCATGTAGGTAGACCGGATGTGATTAGCATCGAATTCACCATCTTGGTCAATGTGCGATTCTTCCTTTCTGCAATTCCATTAGATTGCAGAGAATACAGAGCAGTGGTTTTAGCAATGATTCCATGCTCCTTAAAATATGTGTCCGACTCCTTAGATCGGTACTCTCCTCCTCTGTCACTCCTGAGTCTTTTCACCTGAAGTCCAAGCTGCTTCTCCACTCGAGTCTGAAACTCGACGAACTTGCTGAAAGCTTCATCTTTATATTTCAGCAGGTAGACGTGGCATAAGCGAGAATGGTCATCAATGAAAGTGATGAAGTACTTCATGCCACCTCGAGTGACGAAGCTTTTGAAATCACAAGTATCTGAGTGAATTAGATCCAATATGTTGGTGCTCCTTGAGACACTTGGAAATGGTTTCCTTATCAGCTTCGTTTGCGCACAGATTTTATACTTATCATGTTTGTTACCCCCACATTTTGGAAGTAATCCTAACTTCTCCATGCTAGACAGCTTTCTATAATTCACATGTCCTAGCCTATTGTGTCATAATACAGAGGAGTCAGCAAAAGAGGATACTTCATTTACAACTGAGTTATCACCTGAAAGAGCATAGCCACAAAATTATCAAGTTGATTAACATTGTGTACTGTTCACTTCTTTGGTGCTTTGCAGTCTTTGGCAAAATGTCCTTGCTTCCCACAGTTGAAGCATTTGCCGCTCTTCTTGAAATCTTTCTTCTGTACATTCAGGTTCTTCGAATTATGATTCTTCTTTTTGTTAAAATATTTCTTTTTCTTAGAAGAATTGGTACCCTTCTCAGAGTTAGTTACCACCATATTAGCAGACGCCTTCTGCTTAGCTACTAGCTCATTCTTTGTGCGAGTTCGAATCTCGTCCTCGATTCGAATAAACCTCTTCAAATCAGAAAGAGTCACTTGTCTTTTCCTTCTTCGAATGTTCATGGAGAACGACATCCAAGATGGAGGAAGCTTGTTGACAATTGTACTAGAAATGAAGGTTTGACAAAGACTGATCTTTTCATTCTTCCGCTTTATAACAAGCTTTTCGAGTTCTTTGACTTGAGGCAAAACCTCAGTGTCATCTTCAAACTTGAAGTCTAGAAATTTGTCAATGAGGTGAGACTTGTAAAGCTTCTCCTCATCCTTGTATTGCTCCTCCAGAGCATTCCAGATTTCCTTTGCAGACAGCTTGTTGGTGTAAGCATCTGCCAGATGATCAGCCAGGAAGGTAAGGAGATAACTCCTGCAGAAATGATTATCTTTATTCCAAGAGGCTTCAGACTCTGAGTCTTCTTCAAATTCAGGTTTCTCCTCAGAAACCACATAGTAGATTTTTAGGAGTTGCATCCCAAAAAACACTTTTCGACGCCATGCGTTAAAGTTAGATCCATCAAAGTTTTCTAACTTGAGACAGTCCACTCTAAGAGTCCTCGTAGGATCCATTGGTAGATCAGAAATATTGCTTTAAGATTGTTAGAAATTATGGTTAAATCTAGAATTAAACAGTAAAGGATGACGAGCTGTTATTTTAAACTTTTTTAATTAACTGTTGTGCGTTTGTGAAACGCTGTGCTTAAAGTAATATTTAGCCTACTCCAGTGCAAGGATCCCAAGGCCAAACTACTTTCAGGAACAGCAGTACAATACTCTGGTGTGCACCAACCCAGTACTATCAAGATCTTCTCGATCTATAATACCTTTCGGTCAAGGCAAAAGATCTCCTCGATCTTAAAACCTTACGGTTCAAAACCTTTCAGTTTAAGGCAAGTTCCTGTGGGCACAAGTTCCTGCAGTAGTAGCACAACAGCAATACCGTCGGGATCGACGTTCGTATTCCAGCACGCGACGTTCGTATTCCACGCTCGCGAGAGGATTTTCAACTCGCGACGTTCGTGTTCCACGCTTGCGAGAGGATTTTCAGCCCCCACCAAGAGCTGCCCAAGGGCGCTATTTATAGGCCTCTAAGGCCAGCTCAAGAGTCACAAGCTATTTATGTGACTGTTACAATTCTTAATGGTAATTAAGATTGTAACATCAATGCATTAAATTGCTCTTAATGTTATTGTAACTGCTGCATGTATTAACTCCTAAATACGAGGCAATCAATGGACACGATGCTATGAAACGCGAGGGTCACGTCTCAACAAATCAGACGAACCTCGTTTGACAAACGAACGTCATCAAACAGGCGAACCTCGCATGACAGACGAACCTCATCGAACGAACGAACATAGTCAAACAGGCAAACCTCGTATGACATACGAACCTCGTCGATCGAGCAAACCTCGTCAAACAAGTGAACCTCGTATGACAGACGAACCTCGTCGAATAAACGAACATCGTCAAACAGGCGAACCTCGTATGATAGATGAACCTTGTCGAACGAGCGAACCTTGTCGAACTACGAGAATGCTAGGGTCACCCTCGTGCGAATACGTAGCTCTTCCGCATGCTGCGAAGCAGCCTGTAAGGCGACCATAGTGGCAGCCAACGTGGTACCAAACAACGCCACCTCGCCCAGATGTCTCCGTGCGAAGTGCAAAGTACGCCTAACAAAGCGCCACTTAGCGCCTCAGCCCGATTAGCCCCGATCCCCGGCCCATTAGCCCATGGCCCACGACCTACGACCCATGACCCACTAGAACTTATGATGGATTAATTCAAATAAAACACTTCTCGGCTTGTCGTTGGCAAGCCTCGAACAAGGGACCTTTTGAAATACCAAAACATAAACTTTCCACTAGGTTACTAAGCATTTATGAAAAGTACTTATAGTTAATATATATATATATATATATATATATATATATATATATATATATATATATATATATAGTTTGAAAACTCATTTTGGAAAGCAGTTTTGACTAAAAAATCCAACAGTGGATAGTTCTAAATTTAACACTTACCATTAAGGGTGGTAGATAATCGAATCAAATCGAATACTAAGGTGTTCGTATTTGTATTTGTTTAAAATTATCGAATTTGAATGCGTATTTTAATATTCATATATCTAGTTTTTCGAATTCGAACTCCAATACTTGGTATTTGATAAATATTCATGAATATTCTCAAATACTTATCGAATATTAAAGTATATTTACTCCGCTAAAAATTTTGATTTTCAAATAGTATTAGAATTCATAAATAAAAATTATTCCTTTATAATATATTATGTGTATATATATTTAAATTAAACTTTTAATTAGAAAACAGATTTAAGATTATTTAAGTCTTAAACACTTCTAAATAATCAGGTATCCTAGATAGAGAATTCCATCTAGGATACCCAGAATTCTGTCTAGGATGCGTATCCTAGAAAGAATTCCATCTAGAATACGTGTCTAGTATGTTTCTATCTAGGATGTAGTATTCTAGACGAAAATTCCGTCTAGAATACATCCTAGACGGATTATTTTAGACGGAATTCAAAACCATCTAGAATACATCCTAGATGGATTATTCTAGATAGAATTTTCGTCTAGAATACTACATCCTAGATGGAAAAATTTTCGTCTAGGATGGGTATCCTAGACGAAAATTTTCGTCTAAGATTACTCATCCTAGACAGAAATTCTGTCTAGGATGTTTTTTAATTTTTTTAAAAAAACATGCATCCTAGACAGAATTTGAGCATCCTAGACGGAATTTTCGTCTAGGATGTTATGCTACAGTAGTTTTTTTTTTGCAGAATCTACTTTGAGTGCATGTACATAATATTGAACAACAACAAATTATATTTATATCCAACATAACCTAATTATATTCCAATATCAAATCCAATTATATTCAAATAATACATTCACCAAAATAGTAGAGAGATACATAAATTGTTTATAAACTTTTACATAAATTATTTACAATGGCTATGACACTATAGAAGCTCATTCCCTATACATTTACTCAAGCCCTCTTCTTCTCCTTCTTCACCTTCTTGCCTCCCAACTTTATTTCCCACTTTATTGCTTAATTATGAGAGAGAAGCCTCAAACTTGCTGAAGAGCCTCAAACTTAGCAAATTATTTAATATAAAGTTACTCTACAAATCCCAAAGCACTCGCCCTCCTATACCTCTTGTAAGTTCTTTTTGTTCTATACCTCTTCTTCTTTTTCACCAGAAATATAGGGTCATCAAGCAAGAGCTCCGGCCAGAATGAAGACATCCCAGTGCTTACCCCATAGCTGGAGGTGCTGCAAGCATCTCCGGCCATGTTTCCCACCGACAAGTCAGCGAGCGGAGGAAGCCTTGGTTTGTGTCGTTGCTCAAGTGCATTAACCTGTCAACACCCTGAACAAAACCCTACTCAGAGCAAGGGACGGGCGACTAGTTGAATAATCCCATAGCATCAAGATTCTGATTGTTGTTAGGGTTTGTGGAGGCTTGAGCTAATGAGGCAGCAGACTGAAGCCATAATTTAGTGAAAGATTATATCATATTTACAAAAGAATACATATTTTCATGGACAATTTTATAATATCCCCATGTAAAAGAACCAATCAATAAAAAGTAGAACACCATCAAAACACATGAATGCACACTAATGCATTGAGATCCAAAATACACAGCAACAAAGCTCACATGAATTCTCCAATGACCAACACTTCTGTTAACAGATAAACACCTGCGAAACATGGGAAATAAAAATTAAAACCACAGATAGAGGATATACAATAGACGAAAAACAAAACCAAAATTCTTCTATTCGACTACCTCGGTTTGTATATACAAAATGAATACCCAACTAAAGATTTCAGGGAATGATTGCATACTCAAATGTCAAATCATACAACAAACACATTAGCTAAATCAGCATCTTTTAGCAATTATTAGCTAAGTTAGCTTGTTTCAGTTCTTGTTAGCAAATACATGAATTAATTATACCAGTGGCATGAATGTGCTTCAATCTACCACTGGCATGAGAAAAATGCATATATAAATAAATTATACGAGAAAAAAAATCAAGTCATTAGACATTCTTGTTAGCAAATACGGTTTATTTTTTTTCCCGGTTAAAGGATACAAATATTTGTACCTCAATGGATTTGAGAAAAGGCAGAGGAGCGCTAGGGTCATGTATACTTTGTATCTTGAGAATCCATTTCAAATAAGTTTTCTCTGCATTGCAAACGAACAACTGCTATGAGACAAACAATAATATAAAATATTTTTCTTTATTACTATCCAATGGAAGAAGGGAAGTTGGGGTATTAATAAATGGATTACACGATGACAATACAGCCAATTTGAGGATCAACTTTAGCTGAAAATGTAAAATAAACTAAGAAATTGCAAAATTATCTAATAGCTACATGTGCAGGGACAATAAGTGCTAACATACTTTCGTGATGACAGTTCCTCTATGTCTATTTAGCATCGCTTATGGAATGTACTCCCTCTTAAAACATTAGCAATCGTTTTTCATAGAAGTCATGGCGCTCATAGCTTTGAATACAGTACATGACAATTGCATGAGTACATCACAGATCTATGCCATTACCTTGTTCATTAGAGACAATGCGCTGAATTGTACTGCAAACATACTAATAATAACCTAATAAAAATTTCAAACTACTGTATATGTTTCCAACAATATTTAATATAATAGAAATGCAGAAAGTAGAAGTAATAAATTTCTATATTACAATGTCAATTTAAATAATGAAAGCCTAACAAGAAACTTACATAGCCTCAACTTCGGATGCTTTACTTCAATCACCTTCGCTTCAGTTAACAATAGAAGCTTCAAATATAATTCAATAAAGTTTGTCATTAGATATTGAACGATAATATGATATCGGACAGCTAAATTAAACTCCAATATCATCAACTATAGCACTAAAATTTTCACTAAAAGTTTCAAATATTTACCATAATTCAGAGGACAAAGATTACTAAACAAATATATACATTACATGATTGAGGACATTAAATACAACAGAAATGTTACTGGGAATAGCAATCTTACCCGTGCTCCGCGTACCAACATACGCAATCTCACCCGGTCGTTCCATCAAACATCTGTCGTGCGCTCTCCAAATCGTCGGGCTTCGTATAACATGTGATCATAGCTGTGGCGGTGACGACCATCCCGGCCGACTCCTGGGGCATGGAGTCGAAGACCGCGCGCGTAGAGGGGACCCCC
>BQKN01033602.1:0-10300 GCA_022839385.1 Asparagus kiusianus
ACGGGGGTTGAATCTAACATAAAATGTGCATGATTTGATTGAACTTTTGCTAGGTAAAAATTGTAAAACCGAGGATTACTAATACATCATAAGGTAAACCTGTTTAAAATTGAAAGACACCTATTGGTTTGATATGAAAGTTCTCGACTGTTTAGATAGTGAAGAAGAATAACAGCCCTTTAATCACCTTAAGTACAGTGACAATTCTAAGCAGTGTTGTTTATATCACTGTGGTATACATGCCCAAAGTTGGCTTGAAATTCTCATGATAGCTTGAGCATAGCTTATCTTTACAAGGCATCTTTAGATATTTCTGAAAGCACTAAGAAAACTCGAAAAAGGTAAAGAGCATTTGTAGTGCAGCGGTATATATCACTCCTTGCCTGTAAAGCATGGGAAGTCATCATCATTATTGCTCTTACTATTTCTTTTTGGATTGTTCGTGTGTTTTTTTAACCTGTGCAGGAATTGCAATGGTGAATCAGTATGCATCACATGTCATGGATCATTGTGTGTCCAGAAGTTTTATCTGTTTATATGCTATTAATGTTGATGTATACTGCATCAATAATTGACTTGCTTTTGAATGTTTGAGCATTGGAAAGTAGGCCAATATTAGAATTTAAAATCTATAAAGCCTTTTGTAGTTAGTTTGGCAGTACAAGCTTTTGTGGTGAAGAATATCAAAGAGGAATATGGTGTGTAGAGATGTTCCTGGGGCTCGCTATATTTTTTTCGTTGGAGGCTATGGTACTGCCAAACATTTGAAGACATTAACCATAAAATTAAAGTAGGAAAGAAAATGTCGGTGCTTTGCTATAAACATGACTTGGACATCAGATTTGTTGGAGCAAAGCCATAAATTGCTTGGTTTTGATCTGTCAGCTCCTTGGGCTGGTTGTTGATAATGTGCATACAAACCATCATTTCTTATGCTGAGATGGGGGTGGAACATGGTTATGGACTATTATTATGAGAAGCAGGGTTGCTGCAATATGAGCTCCAAGTACTAAAAGTGTATGATGTAAATTTATACAGAATACATGGTCTGTTTAGTTTATAAAAGGGAGGCAATTAGCTGTTTCATTGTTTGAGGTAAAGAATAGTTTAGTAGTTTCCAAAGTCACAGTTCTAACAGTTAGGAGACTACAAAAGGAATTTGATACAAGGCATGTGCCTACGCCCTCTTTGCACCTTTGTAACATTAGTACATATACGAGTTTTGAATGAGATAAAAGAAATGTGTGATTTTCTCCCCCACTTACATTGCTTAAATCCCTACTAACTACTGCAGTCACTGTCTAGCTGGTGAAACTTCTGCAAACAATTGGTTTCTACTGTAAGATTATTTTCTATTCCAATTTAGATTTGGTCTCTTCTATATCTGATGCTATATAAGTGCAAATACATCAATATTGTGTTCATCATATGGACATTTGATGTTTCTTATTGGATGCTGATTCAAGCAATTTCATAAATGTTTCTTACTGGATGCTGGTTCAAGCAAGTTCATGCCTTGCCCATTTGCTTGTCGTCTTTCTTTCCTTGGCTTTTTGGTTTTGACTGCGCCTTAGAGAAAAGACTGATGTTTATTTTTCTGGAAACAGTGGATGGAAGATTTTGAAGCATTCCAATCTGCATTGGACTCTGATTCATCATACACAGCAACTTTAACAAGAAGCCTGTCACTTGTACTTGATGAGTTCTATAAAAATCTTCGCTCTGTGGGTGTTTCAGCAGTTTCTGGTGTTGGAATGGAAGCGTTCTTTAATGCTATAGAAGCGAGTGCTAAAGAATACATGGAAAACTACAAGTATATACCGATTCCATTTCTGTTTTTTTATACCTTGTTAACCTTTTTCCAATTAAAATCACAAGCATATGATTGTTTATTGTATTTTTATTAGAGCTGATCTCGATAAGAGACGGGCTGAGAAGGAGAGACTGGAAGCAGAGCGTAGAAAAGAGAGCATGGATAAGTTGCGCAAGGATATGGAGAAAACTAAAGGGCAAACGGTGGTACTGAACACCGGTTTGAAGGACAAGCAGCCAACTGGTGATATGATGGATGAAGAGGATGAAGAGGAAGAAGAGATTGATGGCTTGCGGTTTTCTGAGGAGGATGAGGACGAAGATGAAGGTGAAAACGAAGAAGTTGATCACTTCGCTTTCTGAAGGTTATATTCTTTAAGCTCAGTGCATCCTTTTTCTTTCCTGTTAAATCTGTCACTGCATGTACCCATTTAAGCAATTCTTTTCTTCATTCTTTTGTTTAATTAACTTGTTGATTAGTTATAACTTATATCAGTTACAAGTTAACTTCCATAGAGGATTAGCAAAGAACAGCACGCGTATTCTCCATATTGTTATGGTATTCTCCATATTGTTATGGCGACTTCCTACTGAATCTATGTAACATTAGATGAATAGGAGTTGTAGAAACACAATTAACATGAAACTACTGAAAATTTTATTATTACAGCAGAACAGGAACAACAGACGTTGATGTTGTAGTTACACGAATGGATTTTATCCTAGGAAACCACCTTAAAGTTAGGGTGATTATATGGAAGTCACCTTTCAATTTCATTTTATACATAAACCACCTTTTCAGTGGGGTTGTGTTGTAATTAACCACCTCCCCACTCAAAATTTACCTCAAAAATCCGAAAATACCTTCAAAAACCTCACAATCCAAGCATGTGACTCATTTTGTTAATGTTTAGGTCTTGTTAGGATGCAAGCCACGTCCCTTAGAACGTGAATTTTTAAAGCTTATTTTTAGTTTTTTATTTAAAATTTGACTTGGAGGTGGTTGATTGTAGCACAAGCCCATTTTAAAGGTGGTTTATGTATAAATTGAAATTGAATGTGGTTCCCGTATCATTACCTTGTTCTTAAGGTGGTATCTAGGAAAAAAAACTATAAAAATTTGATGGGAAATTGATTTTATCCTTATATAGGCTATGTTCAATTTAATATACGAGATGCTAATTTCAAATGTTGGCGATCAGAATTCGCAAGGAAAAGATAGAATGGAGGATCCTAAATGCAACCTTGGCTAAGTGTCATGCTTGTAGGTTAATTCTTGAACCGTTTGGTCATTGTGTAGACATATTGTACTCCGTTTACCTTCAAACTTCTGAGAAATTTGCACTGTAAACGTTTCTGCATTGAAATTTCTCGGTGACTCTACATTGAGGAAAATACCTACAAATGAAAATGCTATCAACTATGATTTTATCATATTGATGTTTTGGGTAATCTTGTGTGTTATCATAATGTTTATGATAACCTTTTTGTTTTTGCAGGGTTATGCTGAATGCAGCAATTAGTTGATGTTTATTGGACGATTTTGTAACCTATGAAGAGTTTGCTATGGAATAGTTAGATGTGTTCTTCTCTTTTATGTTATTAGAGGGGAGACTTTGATACTTAAAAATATGTATATAATCTTGAATCGAACAGTTAAATTTGCAACTTGGTGCTCTTGTTATCGGCAAATTGCCCAGGCTGACGTTTCCCATGTCTTTCCCTTTGTGTATTTTATGATTCCTCTTTGACATTTACTTACTAATTCCCGTGAAAAACCCTTTCTAAAATTTTATTAGAGTAATTATTTTTTTTTGTATTTTTATAACATCGCAAAATTTTAATAGAGTAATTATTTTTTCTGTATTTTATAACATGCCAAATTACACATGGGAAATTTATTTCAAGGCTGAAAACAAGCCCGTCATGTAATTAAATTGAACGAGAAGTTAAGCTTACTATTGAGGGTATAAAGAAGCTACTATGGCTGGTAAACTGAACGAAAAGTGAGGGTGAACTTCACAAATTAAACCACGAATGTTGGGTGGTTTGCCGAAAACTCCCAGGAACTTTGAAAATTAACTTTGGTAGTTCTCATAAAAACCATGGTTCCTCTTACGTTGTGGGAATTTTCTTCCCTTGGATTAGTCGGGGAAGAGAGAATTGAGGGAAACAAAAATGAAAATGAAAATTTGAGGTGGAGTCCTTTTTTATTTTGATGAGCAAGGAGGTTTATTTTCATAAAAGGGTTTTTTAACTTGTGGAAATTTTTTTTAAAGTACACTGAGGATTTTGTAAGACTCGGGTCTTTCTTTATTTCTTTTCTTTTCTTTTTTAATTTATTTTGTGCGAGGTATTTTTAAGGTTTAAGCGAGGTTTTGTGCAAACCCAATTTGGCTTTGTGAAATTTATCCAAACGTCTAGTTTAACGGTAAATTTGACGAAACTCCCTTTAAGTTTGGCTTGTTTTGAGATAACTCCCTAAGCTTTATAAACGTTAGTTCTTCTTAACATCCGAGCATCTCATTTTTCACTGTGAAACATTTTCGAGCATCTCATTTCTCACTGCGAAACATTTTCAAGTTTTGCAAATAACCCCATTGATGGCACTAGAGCCATTTTTTGATTGGAAGAAAATACCCCCAACCAAATGTAGCCTCCCAAAGTGAAGAAATAAGGGCACATTTGACAACCGGAAAGCAAATAGAAAGTGAACCGAAAATTAGAAATTCGCTTGATTTTTTTTTTTTGGCACATGGAAAGTGATTGGAAAGTGAAATGCGCCGCATAACCTTTTTGACTTCTTTCACTTCCTTAAAAATTTGGCCAAAGTGAATAGAACCTTTTTGACTTCTTTCACTTTCTTAAAAATTTAGCGAAAGTGAATAGAAAGTGAACAAAGAGGAGAGAGAAATCACTGTTTAATTATTTTTACAGCCTAACCATTTCTAAATTCACTGTTTTTAGCCTGTGTTTAATTTCTCTGGTCATGCATGGCTTCAATCCTCCTCCTCACTCAACTCCAAAAGTACTTACACATCGCTTTCAATTTCTCTCCCGCGCGAGACTCTTCCGGCATCCATCTGCGCGAGATCCGTTCCTTAGAAGATATGGGAATGTGAATATTTTGCTCATGTTTGTTATTTGGTATTTTTCTCATAATATTTACATTTTTTTGATTTTTTTTGAAGATAATATTCTTAATGGGTAAGCTTACCTTGGTAATCAATCATACACCACCTTCCATTTCTATTTTCATACCAAAATTATCATTTATTAAAAATTATCTTTAAAACGTGAGTGCCACTTTAGATGTTACCTCAACTTTCTACATTTTTACTTTTGATTGTCCAAACAAGATCTGCATCACAGCTAGTGAACAGAAAAATTTCTTAACAAAATATCTCCCCAAATTACTACATCTATAATTGGTATAAAAAAAACAAATGAATAGCTTGGGGTTAAACTATTTAAGAATGACTAGATTTTATGCGCGTGCAATGCACATGGTTAAATACTGTGATTAGGTATTTTTGGTTTATTTTCTTACTAAAATTTGTTCCTCGGTTACTCTTGGATAATTTTTGCTCACTCTGATTACGTATTTTTGGTTTATTTTCTTACTAAAATTTGTTCATCGATTACACTTTGATTATTTATTTATTTGATGTTTGTTCGAATAGGCTACACCTAGTTTAAATTTTTATGTTGATAGTTGAATTATCAGGAGATAAATATAATCTAAAGCCAATTTAAATTTTTATTTCATTTGGATCGCCGAGCTTGACTTGAGGAAGTATAGTGTTATGAAAGTAAAAACACTTAAAAAATAACATTATGAAATAAAGATGAATAATAAAGCCAACAAGCCAATATGATTGGTTTAAAGTGGGCTAAAATGACAGAAAATAATTAATGAAAATAATCATAAATAGATGATTAATGCTAACTCTAGTATACTTTTATATGATAAAAACATCCATGTATGCATATGAAAGCACTAAAAATAGTTTATGAACATTCCTTCTAATGATTCCTAATTTTACTAAAAAAATAAAACTATTCTATAACAATTTACAAAACATTATCTTTTGTTGCTTCTATTTTATATTTAATTGAGTCGAGATCAATCCTTCTTCATCTTTATCTTTTTCCTCGGCAATTCTAGAGTAGTGTCTTCATCGTCTATATAGATTGTGATATGAGACTGGAGCATGTTATCTTTTCTTAGGCTCATTCATCTTTTGTCTTCTCGTCTAAATTCACAAAGAAGTTGAATATATTTCTTATGTTCAACACAAACTTCTGACAATACGGACTTTGATTTTTTCCTATTTTAATAAGATAAATGTTAATTTCATATATATAAAATTTTCTGTGCTTTTAATTTATTACTTAAATAAGGTTAGGAGCTACATCTTTTTTCTCTGTAATGAATTCTTCTATTGTGCATCTAATAAGAATTTCTGTTGTGTCATAATGTTACATTTGCTCTGTCTGTGTTATTTTTCATGTTCAGGATCTGAACCAAATACATTAATTATATTTTTCATTATCAATTTGATTTAGATTATAATATTAATAATTAATTTTTGATATATTTAATTCATAAAAATGGGATATCAATTAACCTTAGTACTATATCATCGGCGATTCTATAACATTTATCATCTGGACACTTATTATTAACATCTCTATCCACTTTCTTGTTGTAGCCTTTGCAAACATAGAACCACTGCTCAACTCTATTATAAATGGTAGTTATCATTGTCTTAAATGTGCAATAGTGTGTCTGTATATTGATAAATTATTCTTAGGTTTAATTGTATGAATTTTAGAGTAGGTTTTCTAAAATCGTACCTCTTTCAAATACTATAATGGTTGTATATATTAGTAATTTTAATTTCTGTTGTATTAATAAAGAGCCTTAATGGAGATGCTTTTGTCTTGGTAGCTTACTCTAAAAGAGCGTTGCATATTAGCTTTAAAATATAATTTTTTTCCTTTACGGTGTTATATGGATGTTTGTTTGGTTTACTTACTATTCTTTTATTTTTTCAGTAAGTTGTATCTTTGGATTGATATATATTATTGACGCAATTTACGATGATATCTCCTCTATATATTTGAGATAGATATAAGGTGAATTTTATATTTGAGATAGATATAAGGTGAGTTTTATATTTAGTGGCTTTTAATAAGAATTTTAGTAATGAAATATACTACCTTCATATTTAGAGATCTTGAATTCTAATAATGCTATTACATCATTATCTTTAATCATGCCTTTAAGAATTGATCCTACGTTAGTAGTCATACCTCTAAATAAAGTGACACGCAGTGTCATGATACTATATAAGAAAAAGAAAAAAGGCGATTTTATATTTACGCAGAGTCATGACATAATAATTTTTCTTTTATCTTCCATGAAGAATGTTTCTTTGATTGGAACAAAGTTGTTCAATATATTCTTCAAGGGGTATTAAATTGGTGTTTCTTTGATAAATATAACTTATGTTAGTGTTAATTGAAGTAATTCATGGACGTTCTGAATTCCATTTGAAATGAAATCCGCTTGATTCTTTTGAAGGATATCTCTAAATTTTCTAATAGTTCTCCATACATAAATTTTTATAATTTTTTACCCTATAAATATTATTATCATTAGAGATTAATAATTATAAATTATAATCAATTAATGCTAAGCTATTATATTATAGTATTTTATTAGTTTTTTTATGATTTTGTCATCTATCAATTAATGATACTTACGTATTTTTGTTGCTCTTAACATATTGGTAAAATTTTATGCAGATACTTTAATTTATATAATAACTTTAATTTTTAATCTATCATATATTTTTTAAATTTTAATTTTTAACTAGATATTTTTAATCTATTATTATTACTAATTTTTTACCAGTATCGACTTAACTATTTTCAGATTTTGAAAAGGAAAAGTAAATCTTAAATTATAAGTTTTATTTCTATATCTTAATGAAAGAATATCACACAATTTTTTTATTTGCCAAGTTCTAAATTTTTAGTTTTTTATTTTGTGTAATTTTAAACTTTTGAGAGTATTTTGTCTAATTTAAAAAAAAATTTGCTTTTCTTTGTAACACTTCATGTAAAAAACTGATGCTACAGAGCTGTTTCATATATTTTATAAATCTTATTTAAATTGTTGAGATATAAATAGTTCATGGGATATTAGGATAAGATATAAGTATGATTAGGATAGATTATAATTTAAATTAAATATTTAAAATAATACATGGTAATTTTAACTATGAAAACCTCCCGAACTCGTGCTTTTAAAGGAGTATGATTTTTGTTTTCCTTAATTTTTTTTATAATTTTGAGAATGAATTTTGTCTCTTTTTAAAGGGAGTATGATTTTTTAAACTTTTTACTTTTTTTGTAATACTTCATGTAATAAACTGATACTACAGAGCTATTTCATATATTTTATTAATCTTATTTAAACTGTTGAGCTATAGATAGTTCATGGGGTATTAGTATATGATATAAGTATGATTAGGATAGATTATAATTTAAATTAAATATTTAAAATAGTACAGAGTAATATTGACTATGGAAATCTTTTCCAGAATTCGTGCTTTTAAATGGAGTATGATTTTTGTTTTCCTTTTTTTTAATAATTTTGAGTATGACTTTTGTCTCTTTAATTTGTTTGGTGGATTTTGTAAATATCACATCCACATTATGTATATTTGTAGGTCTACGTTATTCCTGGGTTCGATCTTTAGGGTAGACATTATTTATCTTATTAATTTATTTGTTTTTTGCATATATGCCCTTCATTTTGTAGACATTTGTAAATTTGGTATTTAATAATTTTATTTAGATTTACATTTTAATTTAAACTGTATCTTTATCTTCATACTATGTATATCCAATAAAGATTCATTAATTTATCAACTTACTCTTATTTATGGAATAATATTTGAATTCCAATGGTATTTTTGTTTACTGAAAGATTTTTTCGAACTAGTGCTTTTAAAGGGAGTATGATGTTTAAAACTTTTTGTTTTTTTTATAATACTTCATGTAATAAACTGATACCACAGAACTATTTTATATATTTTATTAATCTTATTTAAATTGTTGAGCTATAGATAGTTCATGGGGTATTAAAATAGGATATAAGTATGATTACGATAAATTATAATTTAAATTAAATATTTAAAATAGTACAAGGTAATTTTAACTATGGAAATCTTTTCCTGAACTCGTGCTTTTAAAGAGAGTATGATTTTTGTTTTCCTTAATTTTTTTTTTAAATTTTGAGAATGACTTTTGTCTCTTTAATTTATCTGGTGAATTTTGTAAATATCACATCCACATTATGTACATTTGTAGGTCTACGTTGTTCCTGGGTTTGACTTTTGGGGTAGACATTATTTGTCTCATTACTTTATTTGATTTTTGCATATACGCCCTTCATTTTATAGACATTAGCAAATTTGGTATTTAATAATGTTATTTAGATTTACATTTTAATTTAAACTGTATCATTATCTTCATACTATGTATATCCAATAAGGATTCATCAATATATCAACTTATTTTTACTTAATGGAACAATATTTGAATTCCAATGGTATTTTTATCTACCGAAAGATTTTTCCGAACTCATGCTTTTAAAGGGAGTATGATCATTAATAAAAGAATAGGGTCCATAGTAATTCATAATTTTTCTTAACAATTTTCAAGAAAGGACTCCACACATTTATTAGTGATATTACAAAACTAGTATACAACTTATAATACAATTATCATTTTCCTTTCGCTTAATAAATGTGAAGGCTGCTGCCATAATGGAGGGATTATATATATCTAGAAGTAACAAATAATAGAAAGATAAGCAGATATATAAGCAAATTCGGAGTATTAAAGACGCATGTATACATACTCGTTTGTGGAAATGGATGCCAACGTATTCCATTCATGAGGATATTATTTCGATTCGTTTCCAGACCTACTGATAATTACCACATCTCGTCGCAGATATCCAAAATTTTAGTAAAATAAAAAAAAAATCAATATTATTAGATAGAGATAGGGATATTTGTTTATAATTAGAACAATCACGGACAGTGATAAAATGTTTATATGCTGAAGAGCAAATTTTATTCCTAGTTTCAGGCCCTTCAAGAGTCCATATCAAGGGCTTTTTTGGTGTGTCGTAATCGCAAATGCAATAACATATGCAACATCTATTCCAGAAAATTGCTCTCAATATTATTATTTGAATATATGGAGTTTTTATTTCCAAATCTAAATCCGGTGTTTGGTTAAGCGCAGAGTACGTCGTTGGAATTGCATATTTTGGTACAACTTTTTTTTAACGGGAATCAAGTATTTGTTTATCCAAAACTGCAAAATAATCTATATTTTCTTATTTGCTTCATAGTGACCTGATAACAGGACAGTAATCTTCAAATTAATAAAATTGCTTGCA
>BQKN01033608.1:0-14257 GCA_022839385.1 Asparagus kiusianus
TTTTTATTGCATATATTCTTTATGGCATTTTGATAGGGGGAGTTGTGTTAAGTTCTTTTTATTGCATTTACTCTCCCATAGTAATTTTTTGTTTGTTGTTAGATACTTGTTTTATGGTTTGAAAAACATTTTGATGTAGTGACTTTTGTTATGAAGTTTGATTTGTGTTTGTATGGCACTTAAATGTTTAGTTGTTTTGGTTGTTTAACTTGTTTTGGTTTGTGTAAGCTTGGTTGGTGTTTGATCATGTGAGTGTTGTAAATTCTAAATTTTCCTTATATATCTCATGTTCAGCTCCTTATGCCTCTTGTGATGAAATGTAAAATGTGTAGATATGGTTGTGTTTATATATATTTTCTCTTTGCACTCTTGCTTACAACCTATATCTATTCATGCTTTATGGCTAACCATTGTTACAGGCTTTTAAATAGGGGGAAAATCCCTATTTTTTATATACCTCACCTGCGCTTATATGTAGGGGGAGCTTCTAGCTCTCATTATGTTATTTTTCTCCATTTTTGATGTTGCCAAAGGGGGAGAAAATTATGAGTATATAGTATTTATTTTCAATTGGCTTCTTAACTTTTTATGCATATTGGTAAATTGTTTGTCATCATCAAAAATGGGGAGATTATTGGATCCTCTTGTTTTGATAATGATTTAACAAATAATTTACAACTAATAGTGTTTTTAGTGTTTTGTTTTGTGTTGTTTAGTATATACAAGAAATCGAGCTAAACAAGATATATTGAAGCTATGCACTTCAAGTCAATCAATCCTAGTCTAAGCTTCAGAAGATTCTTTTCTGGTATACTTAGTATAGGATTATATTATGTGTGTTAATTCTATAAGCTCAAATATACACACACATTACATTTGTGAATTTTCATGAAATAGGTGTTTTTATGAAAAATACATTCAAATATGTTTTGGACTATACAAACCCTGTTTACATCTTTTATTATGTCCATAAAAACATTACACAAGTTTTTAGAACTTGATTTGAGCTAAAATGTCAAAATCAACATATTTGAAAAATATGTATTTTTGCACTTTTGAATATTTCTGAGTTTCACAAGAGGTAAGAGCAATATAAAAATTCTTTTTCCAACATGTTCATATTCATGATTATAAACTTTTTTCAAAGTTTTATATTTTTTTAAATTTATTTGCTATTTTTTATAAAGCCTTGAAACTCATTTCAAAAATCGATTCAGGTTGATATTCTATTATCAGTCGACTGGTCAGTCGACTGATGACATCAGTCGACTAATCAGTCGACTGACGAAAGTGCCTACAATCATCAAATAGTTTCTATTTTGTTTCAATCGACTGACCAGTCGACTGATAATCCATCAGTCGACTAATAAAGATCGCCAGTCGACTGATGAACTGGAAAATGAATATAACGGTTAGCTCATCAATCGACTGATGCATCCCGTCAGTCGACTGACCAGCTCCAACGGTTATATTTCTAGTCTTTGTTATTTTATCGTTTTGGCTGGTTTAGCTTGGGTTTTGTGCCTTGGTTTTTCATCCTATATAAACCCCTAATGTTCTCATCAGAACAATCATCTAAGAGGGTTTTTCAACAAGAGTTTTAAGTGTTTTAAAGTTTGTTTCTTCTTAAGTTTGAGTTTGGTGTTTTGTTTACAAAAGGGGAAGCTTGCATTTTCAATTGAGGAATTCATCCTCAATCTTCTTCATCCTCTACTGTGTTCAAAGAGAAGTTTTCCTAACTCTTTTCTCTAGCAATTTGTTTTTGATTTTCATATTATTATTTATTGCTAGTTTGTTAATTGAGTTAGAATTTGTTTATACTCATATTATCACACACACCCTATTTAAGCTTGTAGTATTTCATACATCATATATTGGGTGGCGATTGTGATTTGTGAGATTGAGCTTACATTGAGTTCTCATATTATAGAGAACATTTTATTATTGTTGAGCCTAAGTGTGAGATACACTTTGTAATACACTTATACACCGAGAGAAGTGTGTGGTGAGAGACATGTCATTCCAAGAGGAGTGAGGTAGGTAGTAATGCCTAGAGGTAGGTTATAATTCCTAACACTTGAGGGAGACACGGGCTAGAGACCAACACTCAGAGGGTGTAAAGTGTGATTGCAAGAGTGTGAATTATAAAGTTTTCGGTGAACTAAAAAACCATAGTGTGAGATGTAGATGTTATTCGGGTGAGCATAGAAAACCTGCTTGTGATAGTGGAGATCTCCTCGAGGTGAGGAGCGGAGACGTAGGTCGTAGGGACCGAACTTCGTGATCATATCTTTTGTTTGCGTTTATCTTTTGCGCACTATCATTTGTGTTTATTTACTCTTGTTCATATATCCTTGCATATATCAAATTGAATATCAAGATTGTTAGGATATATTTGTTAATAACTTTTAATCGACATTAATATCTAATAAGATTAGCAATAACCCTATTCACTCCCCTTTAGGGTACTTTCACAAACGAGTTGTTGTACGTCGAGCGAAATAATCCAAATAAGGAAATCCTCATGTATATATAATATGTCTTAATTGTAGATACCTAAATATTAACACCAAAGTAAAGATAAACAATCTAAATAAACCAATAATTAGAAACTCATAACACGAGACTAGTACGTCGAGTGAAATAATCCAAACAAGAAAACCCTCATGTATATACCATATGTCTCAAGTTGTGAATCATTAATCATTAATCCCAACTAAGAAGTAAAAGAGAAGCAATACATGAAAGTAGACTACAACTCCAAACCTCAAACATGATAAGCAAATGTAACAATCTCGGACTACTCTCGGGTAGTGGCGCAGTCATAAGGAAAATATCATCCAAAATAAACATCTTCATAGATCATGCCATGTATGCCAAAAGTATCTGGATTGTACCCTACTCTCGGGTAATCTAACATGGAAGCAAACTACCGCTGTGGATATATGTCTTCATGAAGTAACGATACTCGTATAAGGTACAACATACTATCATGTGGAATTAACATCCTTACTCAATCGTTCTACGGTAATAGGTATATCTCCCTATTCTGGATGATACATCCAGATGATCATACAGCGGAGCGTAGGCATATCAGCCTCATCTGGAAACCCCGATCATCTTCGAGTATTAGTACAACCATAGTCTCATTTTGGGAAAATGCCTAATACTCCTGGTGTAGTACAGCCGTGGTCTCATTACGGGAAAACATCCATCACCGAGCATCCACCACTGATTAACTAGGTATTATATGTGTTATTCCAACACTAACATCTTAAACATGTGTCATGCATCTCAACTATGCATATAAACTCAACTAAGAACATGTATTACGACTAAAACAAAACATGTATTCAACACCCGCACACGTATCTCGACGTGCGAATCCATAACTCGTGTTCACGACTACCTCGTGTGTAAAATAATCAACAAGCAGTATATTACAATGCATGTATATCTTTTATTTCAAGCTAATCGGACAACACTTATTATAATCCCCATCAAGATACTCATATGTGTGCTACGATACTATACGTGTATACTCAAGGCTGTACGTGTATCATCATGCGGCTCATACCCCGCGATCGCATCCAAAATGCAAGCAAACAACACTCAGGAAACTCAAAAGAGGCAGACTAGTTGACCGCCCCAAAGGCACCGGTTGACCGGACCAGGAACATGCACAAACAGAGATTTGCGGTCGATCGCCCCTAGGACGCCGATCGATCGGCCAGAGAAAAAATCTGCTTTCTCAAGGTTTCAGGTTTTGTTGACTTACGATATCATAACTTGTTCAGAAATAAAACTTTCTTATCACAAAATATAAAACAACACTTAAACTTTGATAATTACTTACAAAAATTATCTTGAACATGATTCGAACTCTTGAGTTAATCTAATTAAGGTTTGACAACTTAATTAACAAAATTCCTCGTTTAGAACATGATTTCTTAGTATGTTTAACATATGCTTGCTTATAAAAACATGTAGATCAGAAATAATTTGATTTAAATGCGCTCATATTTCGTATGTTTCACAAACCTAGGTTTTAAGCATCTCTAATCAACATATAATCTCAACTAAACATCAAATTAGGGCTTAAACATGATTGGAACATGATTAATAAGTTAAAAATAAAATTTTAAACAACCTTAATGATCATGATCATATTTCTATTATAAACAGCAAGAAAAATATGTAGATCTAACATTGGGTTAAGATTTTATATTAAAAATCTACTTTTTAATCATGTTAAAATTAGATCTAAGCATCAAAATAACTATATTACTTCATAAACACATGTTTTAAACTATGGGTAAGGTTTGGATGTAGATGATCTTGCCTTAAGCTTATGTGTAAGCCTTTGAAACAAACAACAAGCTATCCAAAAGTACAAACAACCCGTTTTCCCTTGCCATACGTCGATGATCTCACCCTCGTGTCGGTATTTTGCTTCACAAATCTCTCAAAATTCATAAGAAAAAGGTCTAGGATTTTTGAGGGGAGAGGGTGGCTTCTAGGGTTTAAAAATATAATAAAATAGAGGAATTTTCATGAAAAACATAGGCATTTATAGAGGCAAATCCGAAACAAACCCGTTCGATCTGAACCAGGAAACCTAGTCTGAATTGGAAAATCATCTTTGGTATTTTAGCTATAACTTTCTCATACGACCTCAGAATGAGGTGATCTAAGATTTGTTAAAAATATGTTGAAGAGACCTACAACTCTTATCTTTTGTAGTTTTCCATATTCTAACTGTATTATTGTATAAATTATATAAACTTTTAACTGGTTATTTTTCTAGATTTCAGGCTCGTGCGTATAGTGCATGATTTCACTCCTATATTCACATATATACATTGAATTAATCTCAAATCAATTTCCAGCATACTCAAATATCAATAAATATTATTTATCACCATATAACATATTTATTATTATTTATCAACATATTCTTAAATTCACGGGGTTTTACATAACCGTTACTTAGAAATCTACAAACTGGTCGACTGATCAACGAACCAGTCAACCGACCAAGATGACTAAAAATATGCAATGTGGTTGATAATCATTATCGATCGACTGCTAAAGGACTAATCGACTGATAGTTTTGATCGTTCGACCGCACAGAAACAATTTGTAGATACTGTAAAATGAAATACAGTCGATCGATCAATGATTACGGTCAGTCAACCGATAGACTAAAAAATTGATTTTTATTTAAAATAGCTAAAAAACTTAAAAGAAGTTTTGAGGATTTGGAAAATACTTGAAGTTATAAAGTACTAAGGATAAAAAGCATTTTATTCAAACAAACTTTTGTTTAAAAATGATTTTTAAAGATTTTGATAAAAATGAATTTTGAAGTGTGTGTTTGTGTATAATCCCCTAATGATTCAAGAGTTATCAACTTTATTTCTTGCCTATAATATGATCTAGAGAGAAATAAAAATACAAATATTGCTTACAAATGTATACAATGCTGGAATATCGATATTTGCTAAATGTTGTTATTGATGAAGCTCTTCTTGAATATATACTTGAACGCTCTTCATAAGTAGATATTTGCTTGAGTTGATCTTTGAGCATTTAAGGCTTCTTCATCAACTTATCTCTACCTCCATGAATATCATTGTTAAAGTGCAAGTCCATCCATCTTCCTTTACACGTCACTATATTACTTGATAAACATATCCTGCATGGGATCACTTGACAATTAATTAGTACCAATAATGGGGTTTGTAAATCATCATCAAAATATGAGACCTAACAATCTCCCTTTTTGATGATGACAAACCACTATTATAAAAGAGCAAAAATTAAAGAAAATAAATGTAGCCTATAGATAGATTTGCTCCCCCTATTTATAAGACTCTGTCCCTATCTATAAGTACGAATCTTGGGAGATTTTCTCCCCCTTTGGCTGCATCAAAATGGGGTACACAAGGATAAAGAGAGGAAGAAAGAGAAAAGAATAAAAAATACAAAAATGAAAGTAAATCTAAGACAAGAGGGTTCTAGCCTCTTGGCCATTTAAACAATAAAAGATATGAAAAGATAAATTTATTAACAAAGAGAAAATTTACATCCCAAGAGGATTCTAGCCTCAAGGTAATAGCAAACCTTCATCTTGATCTTTATCTTTATCTCACATTCATCTTCATAATCAAACAAAGAGAAGAAAAGAAAAAAATATGAATAGGTAAAATATTTCTTTATGTAAAACCCTAAAAGGTTGAATAAATTATGACAAATAATAATAAATATGTTATATGGTTATAAATAACATATTTTGATGTTTGAATATGCTAGGGATTGATTTGAGATCAATCCAATGTATATATGTGAGTATAGATAAGAAACATGCACAAAATCATACACAAATCTGAAACAGAGTTGTTAGTAGTCGACTACTACTCATAGTAGTTGACTAGTAAGGTTGTTAGTCAACTAATGAAGGTATTAGTCGACTAATCGGGCTGTTTCCAGAATTCTATCAGGTTTCAGGTTTGTTTTATTTTATTTTTCGAACCCAGTTGTTTATTCCCCTAAATATACCTCTTATTCATAATTTTTATATATTTTATTAGTACTTTCAAACCCTAGCAACCACCATCTCCTCCTCATAAACCCTAGATCCAATCTAAGTGATTCCAAGAGCTTTGTGAAGCAAATATCGACGTGAAGGCAAGATTGTTTGGCTTGTGGCTAAGGGATCTGTTTTGGATTTCAACTTTCAGGCATTCAACAAGATTTTCAGGCAATTTTCATCTCTACTAACCCTACACCCATATTTTAAATTATTTTAATAAGATTTGATTTAGTGTTATTGAGCCTAAACCCTATTTTCATGCATAAAAATAGTTCTTTTATAATATAAAAAATAAAGATCTGATCTTTTCGTATTTAAAAGATTATGATCAAATATCCAGAGGTAGATTAAGATTTGATAATAATTAAACAAGGGTTTTAACTAAGTTTTGATGGTTTACATGATATTTTGATGCTTTTGTACATGTTTAGGGTTTACGTATAAATTTTAATATAACAAATTCTTGTTCCATGTGTTAGATGAACATCAGTAGTGTTAAACAAGTTTCTAAATTGTTTTATCCATGTTTTACAGTAAGCTAATTGAGTTAGAATAACAAAACACATACATGAACACAACATGCAGTAAGCAGGCTTATGGCCTCTGGCCGGTCGACCGGAGGTACATGATCGGTCGACTGACCAGTGTTTTTGTGCATGGTGCATGTTTTGTGTAGTTATTGTTTAATCGAGGGATTTTCTCGATCAACCCACATTGTATTATGATGTTTGTTATCTGTTTAACACGTGAGGTGTTTGTGAATATAAGATATAGATCCGCACATCAAGACACATGCACGAACACTTAGATACATGTTCTTACTTGAGTATAATGAATAATTGAGATGCACGACACATGTTTAAGTTGATAGTGTAGGAATAACACATGACAATGCATAATTCATCAGTTATGGATGCCTAGTGATGAGTAGTTTCCCCACAATGAGACCGCGGCTGTACCTCACTTAGACTTGGTAGTTTTTCCCGCAATGAGACCGTGACTGTACCATACTCGAAGATTATCGGGGTTTCCAGATTGGATTGATACGCCTACACTCCGTTGTACGATCATCTGGATGCATTATCCGGAATATACTGATTTACCTATCTTCACAGAACGATTGAGTAAGGATGTTGATTCCACATGATACTATGATGTACCTTATAAAAGTATCATTATTTCAAGTAGAGGGATGTATATATACACAGTTTCTATTATTGCTCCCATGTTAGATTACCCAAGAGTAGGGTACATATCGGAAGCTTGGCATGCATGGCATGTTCTATGGAGATGATTGTGTTGGATGACATATTTCTTATGAATGCGCCGACTATCCGAGGGTAGTCCGAGATTATGACATTGGTTCATCATGGTTGATGTTTAGAGTTGTAGTATTTCTGGTATGTATTGTTTTTCATTCATAGGATTGGAATTGGTATTTAGCGATTCACAATTTGAGACATGGTATATATACGAGGGTTTCCTTATTTGGATTATTTTGCTCGACGTACTAATTCTCATGTTGTGGATTTCTAAATACTAATTTCCACTTAGTGCATTATGAATGATTTTATACCTATTTGTACTAATCGTATTTTCTTATACACTCCTACCCCTTTCCCCTAGGGGCGATGGAGATGACTCGGTAGCGCTTTGGCGCTTATTGTTTCCCCTCTTTTCAGGCAGCGAGTCAGGTGCATGGAGAGTCGTAGGTTGATGAAGATGCATAGTAGCTTTCATCCATTTTATTATATTTTTAGATATTTTTAGAGCTCCACAGTAGATGTTTATATTTAGACATTAGAGTTGTGTTTTAATTTGTAGAGGTTGAGTGCCTTAGTGAGATTTTGACTCTTGTGTTGAGACATATTACATTTGTTCCAGATTCAGAGTTATTTTATTCTATTTCAGTTAGGCCCTGATGATGGTTATTTATACAATCCTTTTGTGTTTATCTTGCTCATTATACTACACTATTCTTTGCTTGTTTTGTACCTACACCTGGTTGTTGATTCCATTAGAGAGATAATAACTATGATGGTGAAATATGTTATTGTACGGTGTTGGTGCATGACAGGTTTGACATTCTTGAATTCAACTTAGATTGCAGCCTTGTGTGAACCCAGGGGCGTCACACTTTATTAATTGTAATAAAAATGTTACAATTTGGAAGGTCTTCTCAATTAAGAGTAACTCTCCTCTTCAAAAGGAGTTTTTACAAAATATTTCACACCCAAACCCCTCTTTCTCTACCCCTATTTATAGTGTATTATAGCAAATATCAACCCTTGGATTAAACTTAATCCCCAAGTTAATCAATTTCAACATTTAATTCGTAACAATAAACTTTGTATCGATATCACTATCGATACTGGTATTGATATGGGTATCGATACCGCTATTGATACCGGTATCGATACTCAGTCATCTTGTTCTTCGGCCGATTTTCTCTTGTGTTTATGGGCTTGAACTTCTTGGGCATTTTTAGAGATGAGATGTTGAGTTATTTTGGGCTTTTATTCATTAACCTGCAATTAAAATAAAACATGTTTATAAGTAATATTTTTATTTAAATCAAATAGATAATGAGTGTATAAAAATATAATAAAAATATGATTATCAATGATTGTGAGAAAATTTGAGATTTTAAATAATTATAAGCATGCGTCAGGCCAAAAAGTGAACATTAGCGAAAATACACTATGCCGGGTGAAGGACCAAATCCAAAAAAAAAAATTGGAGTCAAGCAAGAAAATGAGTTTGAGAAATATTTGGGATTGCGGCGGAGGAAAAAAAAAACTTTCAAGTAGTTGAAGGACAAGATATGGGCAAAGGTAAAGAGGGGGAAGGAGAAGCTTCCGTCGAGAGGGCGTAGGAAATTTTTAATTAAAGCAATCCGAAGCTATTCAAAAATATGACATGGGATGTTTTTTGCTTATGGTTTTGATATTTTAGTGGGGTCTAAAAGCAAATGAAAGAGACATTCATCGGCTTGCATGAAAAAAGAAATGTGCAAAACTGAAAAAACAAGGTGGCATGCCTTTAGAGATTTATTGGCTTCAATTTGACAATGTCAGCTAGCAAGAATGATGATTGTTATAGAATCTACACTCTTTGCGTGTTAAAGTGTACAAGGCTAGATATTATCCGAATGTAAGTTTTTTTGTGGCACCAATTGGGAATTCACCCTCATTTGCATGACAAGCAATTATTCGAGGCAAAAAAGTGTTGGCTAAGGATACAAAATGGAGAGTCGGTTGTGGGATTAATATTTACATATTTGCATATAGATGACTAAATTAGTGGATGTTATGATTAGAAGAAAAATAAATATAATTTGTTACAAGAAACTTAATAGATAGATGAAAAATCTAAAGAAATTAAAAAGACCGGATATAAACTTTGGTACACGGGAAAAGAGAAGAATAGGAATGGAGTGAGAGTTCTTGTAGATAATATAATAAAAGAAAGTGTTGTAGATGTAAGAAGAGCTGGAGATAGAATAATACTAAAAAAATTATCTTAGGTGTAGAGGTTATTAATATTATTAGTACTTACACACCACAAATAGGCTTGTCCAAGAGTACTAAAAGGGAATTTTAGGATAAATTAGATGAATTAGTACAAAGAATCCCATTTGGAGAGAAATTACTTATAGGAGGGGATCTTAATGGGCATGTTGGTAAGTATAATAATGGATATGAGAGGATACATGAAAGTTTTGGGTATGAAGATAAGAACGATATGGGTAAATCAATTCTAGAGTTTGCAATATCGTATAATTTGATAATAGCAAATACAATTTTTAGAAAAAGGGATGAACACTTAATAACCTTTAAAAGTGGTTTAATAATAGTCAAATAGACTTTTTTCTTACTAGAATGGCGGATAGGTTAATATGCAAGGATTATAAAGTTATACCAGGAGAGTTTAAGTACACAACGTAGATTGATGGTCTTAGACATATCTAATAAAAAGTGGAGTAGAAAAACTAACGCGAACAAAAGACTAAGAACTAAATGGTGAAATTTTAAAGGAGAGAATTTAATACATTTTAAAGATAAAATAATGAAAGAAGATATATGTAATTTAGATAATGAGACTAATATTATGTGGAATAGCATGTCTTCTTGTATTAGGAAAAGGGGTAAAGATATACTAGGAGAATCTAAAGGTTGTAGATTAGACGATAAGGAGAGTTGGTGGTGGAATGAGAGTGTGCAAAAGGTTATTAGAGAGAAGAAAACTTCATATAAAGAGTAGCAAACGTGTAAGAGTATGGAAAACTTAGAAAAATATAAATTAGTAAGGAAGGAAGTAAAAAGAGCGGTTAGTGAGAATAAATACAAAGCTTATGATTAGAGAAAGGATATATATAAGCTTATGGTCAGTGAGAAAGATATATATAAGCTTGCTAAGATTAGAGAAAAGAAGAGTAGAGATTTGGGTAGTATTCGGTGAAAGTGAGGATCAAAGAGTTCTAGTAACCGATGGAGAAATAAAAGAGAGGTGGAGGGGTTACTTTTATCAATTGTTTAATGATAATCAAACAAGTAATCAAAATAGAGATTTTGACCATATAGTGAATGGTAGAAACTATAGATATTATCATAAAATTTGGATTAACGAGGTTAAAGATGCTCTAAGAAAATAAAAAGTGGACAAGCCGTAGGACCGGACGATATCCCTATTAAAGTTTGGAAATGTCTTGGAGATATAGGCTTAGGATGGTTAACTAAACTATTTAATAAGATTATTGAGATGAAAAGAATGCCGAATGAGTAGAGGATTAGTATTTTGATACCAATATATAAGAATAAAGGGGATATACAAAGTTATTTAAATTAGCAAGGTATAAAACTCATAAGTCATACTATGAAACTTTGGGAGAGGGTAATTGAGCAAAAACTAAGAAAAGAGATATGTATATCTAAAAATCAATTTGGTTTTATGCCAGGGAGGTTAACTGTAGAACCTATACATATTTTAAGACAGTTGATGGAGAGATATAGAGAGAAGAGAAAGGATCTACATATGGTTTTTATCGATCTAGAAAAAGCTTATGATAGAGTACCTAGAGAGGTAATGTGGTGGGTGTTAGAAAAGAAACATGTATCTAGTATATATATTGATGTGATTAAATATATGTATGATAGAGTAATAACTAGAGTAAGAACTAATGAAGGAGAACTAAACCATTTCCTATTACCATAGGTTTACACTAAGGGTTAGTTTTAAGTTCCTATCTTTTTGCATTAGTTATGGACCAACTCACTAAGCACATTCAAGATAAAATTCCATGGTGTATATTATTTGCTGATGATATAGTATTAGCTAATGAAACTAGAAGAGGTATTATTGCTAAAGTAGAAAGATGGAGACAAGCTCTTGAGTCTAAAGGTTTTAGAATTAGTAGAATGAAAAAAGAATATATAAAATGTATTTTTTGTAAAAGTAGGAAGAAAGAGAGTATATGGTACATATTAAGGGCCAAAAAATACCTAAAACTAATCATTTTCGTTATTTAGGATCTATTATTAAGCATGATGGTGAGATAGAGGATGATGTTGTGTATCGAATCAAATCAGGATGGTCAAAATGGAGGAGTGCTTTAGGAGTCTTATGTGATCGTTGAATACCAATAAAACTGTGACTCCTTTGGTTTCGCATAAGGCTGTAGACCAAAGTGAACCCAATGATGTCAAACCTGCTATGCACTTAACACTGTTCAATAACATGTTTTAACATCACAGTAATATCTTTCTAATGGAATCAAATAAAAAGAAGTGCGGGTACAAGCAGATAGAATAAATGTAATAATACACAATATAAGAAAAGATCTAATAATAATGTAACCATGTTCTAACAAAAGAAAAGAAAATACGACTAATATTCTAAAGTAAGAGTAATAAATCTCTAAACACAAGAGTCAACTGAAAATAGTACTAAGGTACTCAGCCTCCAACATGAAATACATTTCTAAAGACTAAAAATATATAAAAAGCTACTATGAAGCACTAATTAAGTACTAATAGATGATGGTGAGCTAGACTGAATCTCCGTCAACCTGCGACTCTTCGGACACCTAACTCGCTGCCTAAAAAAATGAAAACACTAAGCGTCAAAGCGCTAGCGAGAACATCTCCACCGTCCCCCAAAGGGAAGGGGGTTAGGTGTATAAAAAAATACAAGTTATAACATATATAGATATATGAGTCATATGCACTAAACTAAGAGGAAATTGATCTTTAGAAATCCACAACACGAGAATGGGTACGTCAAGGGAAAAAATCCAAACAAAAAAAACTCTTATCTATATACCACATATCTCATATTGTGAATCGCTAAATACCAACTCCAAATCCTATGAATAAGAATAATAACAAAAAATATCACATTACCAAACCTCATCTAAAATAAGTCGTGTCATAACTACCCTCGGGTAGTTAGCGTGATAACAAGTATAATTATCCGGTAAAAGATCTCGTGTAGTATATGTCGTGTATAACAAACTTTAGCCTTATACCCTACACTCAGGGTAGATAACATGGGAGCAAAATATAATTCTATGAGTCCTCTACAAAGAAAATGGTGTGGAGTATAGGCACTCACAATAACCTATGGCTCATCGTAATATTTTGCGATTCACTACCTTACTCGAACACCCTGCGGAGTATGGACATATCAGCATAATCTGGAACCCAATACAAATAAAAGAAATGCAGAGTCTCGGCACTCACACCATCTTATGGTTAAGTGCAATCTCATGCAACTCACAACCGAACTCGCTCGCTCTGTGGATTATTGGCATATCAGCCTAATCCGGAACACAATGATGCATAACAAAGTGTAGTCTACTACGGTCTCATTACAGTATATCAACTAACCCACTCAGATTGTAGTCAATCAGCGGTCTCATTGCAGTGTACTAACTAACCCTACTCGAGCATTCAAAACTATCATAATATGAAATAAACATTACTCTCTATCATGACCAACTCAAAGGTTAAATTACACACCTCAAAAGCTCATGCGTGCTCAAAATCTAAAATGTGCTCTCTCATAAACAACGCACATGTATTGATGTATGACTCATACTTCATACGTGCGATCAAAAGCATGAGGAAAGAAACAAAATATGCAAAACAACCTACGTCGGTCGACCGAAATGTTCCATCTGTCGACCGGCGACGTGCACAAACATGAACTCAGAAAAAAAAGGCCTTGATCAGTCGATCAACTCCATGTTTTGGTCGACTGATCAGGGTACATCGGTCGACCAATTCTTTAGGTCGGTCAAGCAATCCTGGTATAGGAAACAAAAACATGATTTTTTGAAACATAAACTAATTTTTCTCAAAAGAACTTGTGAATCGTTAATATGGGATGTATAAACATGTATAAATCTCGTGTTTAACATAGTAGGGGTTTATTTTACTACATGAAAACAAAAATATAAATTTTGAAGGGATCTATTAACCCTAACATGGTTATATTAGTAAATTCATCATGAAAATAAAAGCAAATAGGCAAAATCTCATGTAAATTTTACTTCAGAACTTATGCCCAAGTTAAGAAATCTGTTTCATAATATTTTTAAAAAAAAGATCATATCTTTATATCATATAGATTAAAAGTGATCTTTACTCATAAAATATGTTT
>BQKN01033610.1:0-11712 GCA_022839385.1 Asparagus kiusianus
TGAAGCATGCAATTCAACAAGTTGATTACTTGAAGAAATGTATTGTTATCTTAGGGATTTTCTGCATTTTCCTTGTTCTTGTAAACATTGTAATATGCACATTGAAGATATGATGAAAAACTGCTATGTAAAAATTGTGGATTGAAAATGTAATGCAATTCACCAATTCTGGTATTCGTAAACAGTGCAAATCCAACACTTGACAACCACGTAAATGTCATCCTATAGAAGCATGACAATGCAGTTGTAAGAACGATAAGCAATTGTGCTCAGGAATACGTCAACTTCATCATATATACATCACCAGCAAATGATTGCATGACAATGTTGGCTGCATTCCACATAGTTATAATTCTGAGGTCGACAATTACCAGTTTGGACTGCCTCGCCATATCATTGCATGCAATATTTACTGGTTTAGAATATCAGAAAGATTGACATTCATCACTGCACAACTAGGGCCTAGGCAAAACAGGAAATAAAATCAAAACAAGTAAAACAAGTAAACCAAGAGACCCACTGTTCAAGTAAAACAGGAGACCCAAACTCTTACAAGTGAAACAAGTAAAACAAGGGGGTGGGAATTTCTGTGAGAACCAAGTGACCCAAATCAACACAAGTAAAACAATGCAGAAATAAATACCAGAGAGATAGTGGAAGGTTTGCAATCTGTTTTAGATCAAGGTGAGCCAAATCATGAACCCATATGCTAATGAAAGTAGAAAAGAAACAAGTTGTGAGGTTTAAAGTTAGCAAACTAGTGAAAACAATTCAATAAATCAGCAATCTTACCTTGTTTAACAAACTTAACCATAACCAAAAAGTCAGCTAGAACTGGTGCATGAAGCAGTAAATAACATATTAGCGTGAAAAACATGTAGCAGTAACCCTAATCTGGTCCATGAAGCAGTTTATTAGCACAAACTACTCAAACAAACATGTAGCAGATACGAGAGTTTAAACAACATAATAGCATCATGTTTTTTTGGCGTGCAAAATATGTATGAAATGGCTAGCTCCAAACTGTTCCTGCAAAATATATACGAAATCAGCATTAATGTTGATATAAAGTTTAAGTGCAAGTATAAAAGCATAAGTGTAAAAGCCTACCTTCATCCTCATTCTAGCTTCGCCCACCTTGCATCTTCATGAAATTGTCCAACAAAGCCCTTTGGCTAAAGTCACTCTTATCTATAAAATACCTCGCTTTGGTTTCATTTTCAAATATGGTATCATAAAATTGCTCCAGGACTTCTATAGGGTAAGTTTCTTTGTGCCTGAAGATGGCTGTGGATAATTTCTCAGTCTAGTGCTGATTAACAAGGTTGAGAGATGAGGAAAAGTGTTTAACTTCATTCACCATTTGTTGCATGATGTCACGACCAAAGTCTGGCTTCTTCAAGCGACCTTTCGCAGAAGGTATTTTCTTATGGTTGTCCTTGTTGGAAGCTATATTGATGTTGGTTTGAGATTGATTATCCTCATCTACAAAGTTAATCGAGGGATGAGACTTTTGATTCGAAGGCGTACTAAGACCATCTCCAACCGAGCGGCATTTTGAGGCAAAAAGGGGTTTTTCCGCTACGTGTGATCTCCAACCCAGCGCCATTTTAGGTACCATTTTAGCGGTGACGAACAGCACGACGCCATATTTGGCATCGCACTGTTCATCACCGCATTACTGTTATTTTTGTTTTTTTATTTTTCAATTTTTTTATTTTTACCTCATACTTTTATGTATTTATAATTTGACCTCAATTGTTTTATTAAATGAATAAAACAACCCCAATTGTATAATTTGGACAAAATAAATTTTTTTTAAAAATAAAAATAATGCTAAAATTTAAAAGACATTATTATTAATTATAATATTAAAATCTAGACATTAAGTAAAGTCCCATGAAATATAAAGAGCAATCCTAATACATAATTCAAATATAAATTACATATCTGAAATACATAACATATAAAAACTGACACGCATAATATAAAACTTCATTAAAATAAAACATAAAATACAAACTAAACATGGAACATTTCCCGAGATGGACAAGCAACTCTCAATAATCTGGTAGATCAGGGCCAGAGTGTCCAATATCATTGAAATAATTGCCAAAATTAGAAGTAGACCCTTGTTCTTGTTGATTTCTTTTTTGTATTATTTTAATCTGTTGAGCTCGAACGTACTCACACACGTTTGGATCAGCAATGGAATTCAAATCTTTCATTATAATTTTCCATTCATCTCTATCTTTTTTCATAGCTATCTTTTCTCGTTCGATATCAAATGCTACTTGCCTGTCCAAGCTCGTCTTGTCTAACATGTTTATAAGTCGGTTGTTGGAGGTCTCGATGGAGTCCACCACACTTGACTCATGATCATCATTTTTCCTTTTTAATTTAGCCTTTTTACCCCAATAGGTCGTTCAGATGGAGTAAATGATGACAGTCCGGGAGATGTTGATATAGGAGATTCCGGAGTGGGATTATCTGATTGTGATGAGTCGAAGTTCACACTTTGGGATTGTCTTGGACCAACTTGTCTTGCTGTGGGGACATCATCTTTAAATTTTTCGAAATTTTTAACCATATTCCAGACATGATCAAATTTGAAACCTTTTTTGTACTTTGGTTCTTGCATAAATAACATCTTTGCTTGAACTAACTGCAAATTATAGTAAACATCAAGTTATGTATTTCAACAACAATAATAAAATTCATAAGATAATTAATAGAATACTTACAATATCTTCATCTGAAGCACCACTTGGATTCAGATTCTCTACTTGTCTCAAGCACGCATTCAATTTCCTTACTTCATTACTTATGATTTCCATTCGAGAACGATTTGATCGGCTCGTACTCATCTTAAAATGCTGATCTCGAAGTTTATTGTATTTTTCCTCCACAGGAGACCAAAATGCATCTCGAGACTGGTTTCTACCGATAATAGGGTCTTGAGAAATATCCAAGAATACTTGACAAAGGAGCACATCTTCAGTAACCGTGTATCTAGTTGATCGAACAAATATTTTTTTGTAAAAAGCGGTTGGTTTGGAGATCAGAAATACTTTGAAGAAATACTTCGAATTTGGTGGTTTGAAGTAAAATTCGTGAATGTTATTTATAGCCAATCCAAATTTGTTTTTTTGTTTGAATTTGAATTTGAATTTGAATTTGAATTTGTCGGTGGTCAACATTTGAAATTGAATCGTTTTGTACAAACTAATCAGTTTTACACATTGTCCAACGTTATCGATGGGAATCAATTTTTGAAATCAGGTCAGCTTCACACATAGTCCAACATATACACAGCTTAGCTTTCCTTGAATTATGTGAAAGCTTTGTACGAGTGGGAATTATTTTTTGAAATCAGGTTAGCTTTACACATTGTCCAACGTATACACAGCTCAGCTTTCCTTGAATTGTGTGAAAGCTTTGTACGAGTGGGAATCATTTTTTGAAATCAGGTTAGCTTTACACATTATCCAATGTATACACAACTCAGCTTTCCTTGAATTGTGTGAAAGCTTTATACGAGTGGGAATCATTTTTTTAAATCAGGTCAGCTTTACACATTGTCCAACATATACACACTCAGCTTTCCTTGAATTATGTGAAAGCTTTGTACGAGTGGGAATCATTTTCCCCAATCAGGTCAGCTTGACACATTGTCCAACGTATACAACTAAGCAAATTTGAATTTTGTGACAAATTGATAACAGCTGGAAAGCATTTCCTAAAATCAGCTCAACTTTACACATTGTTCAATAAATACAGCTAAGCAAAGTTTTATAAATAGCATACTAGATTAGGTACATCCACACAATTACTCGTTGTTGTGTTAAAATTATTATTCTCCATTTCTGCATACTTCAGTCATTCTTTTCTTACTTCAAAAATGAATTTTGATGCTGGAGGTCCATCATATTTATCATCATCTTCATCTTCGGATAATGATAATTTTCTGTCCAATATCATTACAGAGATTGATGAAACCGAAGAAGTAATTTGTGAGTACATTAACAACAACATGATCCTTGTTAACAATTTACGTCAACAAAACTACCAACCGATCCATGGTGGCTCGATTCCCGGTCATGCAGTGATCAACTGCGATCGAGAAACTGTGCATCAGAATTTGGTCATAGATTACTTTGCCGATAATCCATATTTTGGAGAAGATATGTTTCGTCGTCGATATCGGATGTCAAGAAGTCTGTTCCTTTGTATTGTTGATGCAGTGAAAGATCATGACTATTACTTCCAACAACGAACTGAAGGACTTAGTAGAATAGGATTATTACCGTTACAGAAAGTAACAACTGTTTTTCGCTTGTTGGCATACGGTCTACCAGCTGATGCTACGGACGAATACGTTAAAATAGGTGAGTCAACAGCAATTAAAAGTATAACAAAATTTTGTCGTGCTATGGTGGAAATATTCGCTGAGCGGTATCTACGAACACCTAACGCTAACGATATTGCTAGGCTACTCTATATTGGTAAAAAACGTGGTTTTCCAGGAATATTAGGAAGTCTTGATTGTATGCATTGGAAATGGAAAAATTGTCCAACGGCATGGTCTGGGAAATACGCAGGACGTCGTGGGTCACCAACTATTATCCTTGAAGCTGTGGTAGATTATGATATTTGGATATGGCACGCATATTTCGGTATGCCAGGCACCAATAATGATATCAATGTGCTGGAGTCATCTAATCTTTTCTCTAATCTAGCTCAAGGTATTGTTCCTCACGCTCACTATGTTATTCAAGGAAAAGAGTATAATATGGGTTATTATTTAGCTGATGATATATATCCAAAATAGGCTACTATTGTACAAACAATCCAACAGCCACAAGGTAGGAAGAAAAAATATTTTGCCATGAAACAGGAAGCATGTAGAAAAGATGTAGAACGTGCGTTCGGAGTTCTCCAATCACGATTTGTAATTGTGGCAGGATCAGCACGTTTTTGGAAAAAACATGTATTACATGACATAATGACTGCATGCATTATTATGCACAATATGATAATCGAGGATGAACGTCACCTTTATGCACCAATTCAAGAAGTGAGGGAAGTACCAACACCAGAAGTTGATATTGTAGCAGATGAAACTACAAGATTTACTCAATTTATTGCACGTTACAGACAAATTAAGGATAAAGATGCCCATATTGCGCTTCGTAATGCATTGATAGATCATTTATGGGAGGAATACACTATTTCAGATAGTTAAGTGCATATTAAATTTGTAATTTTTATATTGTTGTTAATGTTTAATTATTTTCTTGTATTTTATTTTCTGTTGTGTTCTTAAATATAATATTTTGGCAATATTAATAATAAATATATAATATTTTAGCAATCAAATTATTTTAATTAATAAAATAATATTTTATTGTTTTATTAGTTTCATTTTTTAAATAATAAATCATTTTGTTTAAAAAATATGTGGAAAAAATAAAATTTGATATGTGGGGTTAATTGTTGAAATAGTTAAAAATATAGGGAATAAAAAATAATAATATAAAAGTAGATAAAAAAGAATATACTGATAATATTCTTTTTTGGTGTAAAAAATGGTGCAATGGGTTGGAGATGAATTACTGTTAGATATGATTTTTGCACCATTTTGGTGCAAAATTTGTACCATTTTGGTGCGATGGGATGGAGATGCCCTAACATCCTCATTGTCATCATCTCCAAGGTTGATTGCCTCGTGCCCACCAAATTGTTCCATGAAGGCCTTGGCAAAGTTACCTCTTGCTTGATCATCCTCACATATGATAGCTAGGTTCTCGTAATGCTTCAGAGGCTTATTTATGTTATCTTTAAGCCTACTCTTATTTTTATCCTGCATTCATCAATAACATCACCGGTCCAATGAATAGTCAATATATGTTAGTCAAACATTCCATGTTTTGAAGAGATGCACACTGCAATTATCTCATTCCACGTATCAAAACTCTCGGGATCCAACATGATAGTCTGTGTGTCATCATCCCAACCTGCACCGCTGATATTACGAGCAACCTGCATGTCTTGAAACCAAGAACGTAATGTTTTTATTTTGTTAACAACACTTTTTGTCACAAAAGATGTACCAAATTGCTTGTTCACTTTAGCTGCCGCCATTGCAAATGCATGTTGCTTAAAATTTTTGTCTGGCTTAAGCTCAGACCTTGCTAAATTGGCGAGAAAGGGTATGAGCACGTCACCATGAGCAGCGGTCCACCATCTGGTTGGAGCCATAGTTGAAGGCACGTCAACAAATGGAATTTTTCTTTTCTTATTGTAAAACCCCGAAATTTCTATAATGAATATATGTGAATTATTAGTAGTAAATAATTTTGTTGTGATAGATAATCATATATATATCAGAGGAATGTGATGAATAGCATTTGAGAACCTCCACAAGTGTTTCCATGTGAGAGATATCGAGTCATATGCCCAGCATGTAAATTTTCCGAACAGCAGTCATTCTTTGGGCTGCGCGGTCGACCGTGGCGGTCGACCGTATCGGTCGACCGCACAGCGGTCAGGCTGTTTTCTGAGTTCGGGTTCAAACGGGTTTCGGGTCGGGTTTGTGAGTTAGTATATAAACTAATGTGCCCGAGAGAGCCTCTCTCAGATCTGAAACCAAAACCCTAGCCCCCCTCTCTTCCCTAAAACCCTAATTCTCTTTGCTTGGTAATTTGGGAGGAGTTCTTGAGGATTTTCAGCGGGATTGTTGGATTTCAGCGAAGGGAATCAACCTCCTGCAGATCTAGGGATTCATTTCTCACCAGAGGCGAGTAACTTCTCGCCCAACTCCACCCCCTTTTTGTTTTCATGTCAAAACTTGAGTTTTTATTGGGTTTTATTGAGCCAAATTCGTATTTTTGAATAGCTAATAGATCATTATGGCATATAATATGAGATTCAGGTTTTCCTTATTTTAAAAGCTCACCAATGAATTCTGTTAAAGAGATCTAGATCTGAATATGTCTTAAAAGGAGTAAAATTTTGTTTTTTTATTATTTTAATAATAGGTAGATCATGTTCAAATATGTTGGGATCTTGGTAATGATTTCTAAAGGTGTAAAATTTCAGTTTTCTTTTATCTTTTATGTGACATTTTAAATGCTTGGTTGCTGATTAACTCAAAGAGAAATTTTTATAGGTTTGGAACTTGACAGAAAAAACCCAAATCTGGGTTCTGTCTGCCTCGCGGTCGACCGCTACGGTCGACTGCTGGGCGCGCAGAAGGTCAGGATGCGCCTGACCTTTGCACGGTCGACCGCGGCGGTCGACCGCGATGTCTTGACGGTCGACTGACGCGGTCGACCGTGAATGTATCTGCTGAACAGTGAAGTTCATCTCCGTATGCGGTCGACCGGGTCGGTCGACCGCCGCCTAGTTTTGTGCACTGTTAGATTTGCTGTATGTATCATGTGTTCGGGGGGGTTTTGCCTCGATTATCTAATACTAGTTTTAGTTACCATATATCTGTGCATGATAGATGACTTGAGAGTACCAAATTTAGAATCACGCACCGAGGGGCGTGTGAGATTTGCATATATATATCTTTTCACATATCTCATCGATATTCACTATTTGGTCCAGGTATCGGGAAAAACTACATTATTTCAGTCCTCGTGTTGGACTATAATCCCCTAAAGTCCTCGTGTTGGACTATAATCCATTCCAGTCCTCGTGTTGGACATTTTCCCTTTTTGACCATGTGTCGGCTTTTTGCTAAGCTATGAGTATGACACTTATTCGAATCAGTACATGACATTTATGTAAATTGTTGACAATTGACACTTATGTGGCTAAGACAGGATACAGTATTTTATGCTCTGAGATGAATTGTATTTCTTTTATTTTGTTCCTATACTAGAACTCGGGTTTAGTGTTTAGAGATTTACAATTTGAGATACAAGGTATATACATGAGGGTTTCCTTATTTGGATTATTTCGCTCGACGTACCTATGCTCGTGTTGCAAATCTCTAAATACTAAAATCCTCTTTGTTAGGATCTATGATTTTAGAATTTTATGTATTAACTGTATTTTCTTATACAACGAGCCCTTTTCCCTTGGGGTTGATTGTGATGTTACTCGCTAGCGCTTTGACGCTCGTTGTCCCTCCCCATTTCAGGTGACGAGCCAGGAGCCCGGAGAGTCGCAGGTTGATGGCGACACACTTTAGTGTTCAGCTGTTTAGTTATGCTTATGTTGGAGCTCCATTATTGATTTTGTTAGACATTTGAGAGTATTGTTCTAGAAGTTGTAAAGGCGGTATGCCTTATTTCCTTCATGTCAGATGTTTGTATTTGAGACTTGTTGAGTACTCCAATTTATTTATTCAGACATTGACTATGTATTTCCATTTGTTGGATTATGATATATTTATATGATCATTATCATTTCATCAGTCCTTCATGTATTATCTTTTACTTGCTTTTGTACCTACACCTGTTATTGACTCTACTAGATAGATGTTAATTGTGATGGTGAAACATGTTGTTGCACGGTGTGGTGCATGACAGGTTTGACATTCTTGGTTTCACTTTGGACTGCAGCCTTGTGTGAACCCAGGGGCGTCACAATGGACTTGGATGCAAAGATTACAAGACCGGACTGTGCTGCAGACTTTGAAAATCAAATGAATCATGAAGCCAAATGCAAGTGGGCCGGACAAAGAATGGGCCGGACTTTTTTTTTCATTTTTTGAAAATCAATTGGAGCTCTCATGAATTGGACTTGGACAATCTGCTGCAGAGAATGTGCCGGACTTGTTTTTATTTTTTTTGAAAATCAATTGGAGCTCTCATGAATTGGACTTGGACAAGCTGCTGCAGACTTGGCTTGTGAAGGCCGGACTGCTGCAGTTTTTTATATTCTTCAATGCGCCGAAAATCAAATATTTGGATAATTAGCTTCATGGACCGGACTTGGATGCAACTTGATTTTCATTTATTTTTGAAAATCATATGGGCCTCCTATGTTGGGCTAGAGAAGAACAAAAAGCAAATTCAAATGTGAAGATTGCTTTGCTTGGGGCTCAAGACAAATCCAATGTCTCATATTCATTGATGATTACTATAAATAGGGGTAGAGAGTGAGGGGTTAATGGTGTGAAAAATTTTGTAACTCCTTTTGAAGAGGAGGGCTACTCTTAATTGAGAAGGCCTTCCAAAAATTATAACTTTAGTTGCAATTAATAAAAATAATTTTTTTCCTCTTTAAATTTGTTCTTTCTCCTCTTTGTTGAATGATGAGGATGGAGATGAAGAGCAAATTAGGTTTACATTTCTTTTCTCTTTTATTTCTTTTTAGTAATTTCTTTATTATTGCTTATTAGTTAGATTTACATTCATGCTTGTAGTGTAGATTTAATTTCTTGTCTTTTATTTCTTTTTGCACTTTAATTTGTAGAGTAGATTTATTTTCTTGCATTTAATTTTTGTAATATATTTTGTAGTTTAGATTTTAATTCTTTGTAGTTAGATTTATTTCTTGTTCATAGTTTAGATTTTTTATTTTTTTTATTTTTGTAATTAGTTCTTTTTCTTGTTTTTATTTCTTAAGATGTGAATTTAATTCTTGTAGGAATCTTAGAATTGTTTGAAACTAGTCTAATTTCCTTTATATTGTATTAATTATTCTCTTGCACTTAAAATGTTCATGTTTAGGATAATCAACTAGAGAACTAATCGATAGAAGAAGAATTTGATAATCTATGCTTATCTTAAATGGTTTGATAGGTTATGCTTATGAATTCTAGGATTATTATCATGTTGTTGTTCTTATCATGAATAGTAATTTTAACTTAGATGATAATTTGATAGGTTACACTTTCCTTAAATGGTTTGATAATCTATGCTTAATAAATCTAAGTTGAAATATGATAAAAAGAGAATAGTTTGTATTTTGTAATTAAAATTGGTTAGTGGATTATATTCTAGATTTCTTACCTCTTTTGAATCCTCCATCTTAACTTTCTTAAAATTTCTTTTCATTCTTGGTTTATTTCTTGATTTTTTTCATTCTTCTTTCTTGCCTTGTGATTTCATTTATTCTTTGATTCTTTCTTCTCTAAAATTCAATTTATTATCTCTTGCACATAAATCAAAACAACCACTCATCACAATCACACTTATTCTTTATTCCTAATTGTTATGCACAAAACATAAGAACCATTTCTAATAATGTCTTAAAATCACTTTCCTCGTGGGATTGATATTTTTTATACTATAACTTGATAAATTGTGCACTTACAATTTTGGTACATAATTATGCCGCATCAACAGTCTATACGGGCAGATCTCGTTCTTGTCTGGCGGATTTCACTTTTTGACAGGTGGATTTATATTTACCTACCTTGGCTTGATAGGCGGATTTGCCCCTAGGGAGGATTCCGTCCTGATTCTTTGGTTTTGTCTTGCAGCGACCTTTTCTGATGAAGCTCTTCCGAAGGGTGTGGCCATCGGTATCGCCGGAGGTACAGGCTATACGGCGCCCCCTCGATTCCCTTTCTTAGATCCGGTGCCCGTGTTCGTTGCTGATAAGCCGGACGGCCTGATAAAGAGAGTCACCGACGGGCATCCTCTGACATTACGTGAGTTGACTGCCGACACGGTGTTGACGGATGAGGCCAGGACAGAATTACAGAAGCCTCTGTTTTTGTTTGATGATGCCGCGACCGATCCTTCTGCTCTGTTGATCAAGGAGAGCAGACGGCTCCGCGTAGTGGACGGGGTTCATTATTATCTTCCCAGCATGCCGAGAGGGTTCTCGATTGTCGAGTTGCGGTCCCTCGCAGTCCCAAGAGTGATGAACTGGGGTTTGACCCCAACTCAAGACGGGATGACTTGTGGTGTCTTTATGGGCTCCACGGCTGGGTTTGGGGTGGACAGCTCTTGCAAATGTGTGACTGCCCTACATCCTGGCCTACCGTTCAACGAATTGCCCGCTGGGGAGATGACAGCGGTCGCGGAGACCTTCCGTCATTGTTTCTTTTAAGCTGGCGGGAGATTTCCCCTAAAGGACTTCAGAGCCCCGGGGTGGGTCTACTCCGCGCCTGGTAGCAATACCTGGTGGTTCAAGATTACTGATTATATCTTGGCCGAGAATTCTGACCTCGTGGATTCAGAGTTGTATGTAGCCATTCGGGCCACTCGACATGGTCTGAAAATTAACGCCCCTCAGTTCCACAGCATCTTGGAACTGTATTGTGCAGACAGTGGTACATTCTTCACCCCAAATGGTGAACCCGGCATAACCCTCCACGAGATGTACGACGTGTCAGAGCTGCCCTTGGGAAGCTTCCCTTACGAAGAGTACGTCCCTGGTCAAGATGAGATTGACCAACTTTCAGACCGCTCCTCCTTGGTGGTCGAGACATTATGGGAATTGTTCTTCCACTACCATATATGCCTCAATACCTTGGGGGCGATAGACCACAAAGGCAAGAAGAAGAGGGCTCCGGGGATCAGCCATAAGAATTGGGCTGATTACTTATTCCCGGAGAATGACATCAAAGGAAGGCCTACTCTTCCGCTGGGCGAGTGTGACCAGTCCGAAGTGGAGAGGAGGATGGCCGAAGGGGGAGCCACCGTGACCCTTGAGCATGATGAGGGCGGATTCAAATTCGGCACAGTCTTCCATTCGTTTCACCACCAGGCCAAGTCCCCTATATCCGGGAAGGCTCTGCTC
>BQKN01033613.1:0-11134 GCA_022839385.1 Asparagus kiusianus
TTTTTTTTTTTTTGGAACGATAAAAAATTTGGTGGAGGGAATTATCCTGGATATACAGTGCTAAAGAAATCAAGGGTTTAATTTTTTATGTTGCGGAAATAATTGAAAATCTCACATGCATGTATATACTAGGTTGGATGTACGTGCATTGCACATTGTTAATATCATTATTATTTCTTTTTGGTATATTTCCTTACTTAACTCAGTTGTGAAATATTTCTTTTATTTCCATGTTAAAAAATAAAATAATTTATTATATATATAAATATATAATATAGACACACACATGTTAGATCTAAAACTTGAGATCTTAAAACCATATAGCCATGATTAATTCAAAGAGATTAAACAATAATCAAAAGAGCGGAAGCTTATACCTGAATCCATAGATGAATCTTGATTTTGGGTTTTGGATCTTCTAACCTTAGGGTTTTCTCTATGACCGAATATCTCTCTCAAGATGGGGGTGAAGAGAAATTAGAGAAAGTTGTAACCCTAGGTTAGGGACAATAACCCCTTATTTATAGATGTTGTACTTTTACAATTTGGCCCCTCAACAAATTACAATTACAACCTGGTATCTGTACATATAACCCCATGACTTATTTAAATACCTATTAACCCAACTTAATTGATCACTTTAGTGGGTTATCCTTAAAAGATAGCAATACACAATGATTAATCATATGTGCCCACAATTAGATTTATTAGATTAAATCCAACAATCTCCCACTTGGGCACCATATGATTCCTTAAATTGTGTATAACCTTATGAGCTCAAAATTGCTATCACTGAAAAGGTATTTCCGAACAATCTCGTCCATTGACTATATCAATATAGGATCAAAGCGGCCTTCGTCACATTTATCGTGACTGGACCCATCAATGGTCACATATACCAATACAATCAAACGACATAGATCAATCATGGATGTGCAGCATGAAAATTACATGCAATGTGATCAGTACATGTCTATTTTCAACTGGTCCTCCTTTAGTGAGGTCAAAACCAAACATAATGTAACAGAGTGTCTTAACTGAATACTTTATTCTGATCAGACAATACAACCAAACATAAAGCACCACAATTACAAACTCCCACTAAATCATAATATCCTCAAATAATACCACACCCATATGAGCAGTATGCTCGTGAAAGACCTTGGGTGGTAATCCCTTAGTAAGAGGATCAGTTATCATGGAGTTTGTCCTAATGTGCTCTATGGATTCTGTCCACTCTGTACCCTTTCTTTAACAACCAGGAACTTAATGTCATTATGTTTTGACTTAATTGAGCTTCTGTTGTTATTAGAATACAATTACTGCAGATTTATTATCACAATATAACATTAGTGGTCTTTCCATATTTTTCAGAATGCGCAGTCCCGTGATAAAATTTCGCAGCCATATTCCCTGATTGGATGCCTCATAGCAAGCTACAAATTCTGCTGCCATAGTGGAGGAAGCTACTAGTGTCTGTTTGACACTTTTCCATGATATAGCTCCTCCTGCTAACATATAAATGTAGCCTAATGTAGACTTTCTGCTATCTTGGCATCCAGCAAAATCAGAATCCGAATACCCAATGACCTCCAAATTTTCTGATTTTCTGTATGTGAGCATGTAATCTTTTGTTTTCTGAAGATACCTCATAACCCTTTTGACTGCTATCCAATGATCCATACCAGGGTTGCTTAAGTATCTGCCTAACATCCTAACAATATACGCAATATCCGAACGCGTACATACCTGAGCATACATTAGACTTCCTACAGCCGAAGCATAAGGAATCTTCTGCATTTCCTGAATTTCAAGGTTACCTTTAGGGCACTGATTGAGACTAAACTTGTCTCCTTTAGCAACAGGGGTATCTCCTGGTCTGCAGTCTTGCATGCCAAACCTTTTAAGTACCTTATCGATATAGCTCTTTTGTGATAATCCAAGAATACCCCGAGAGCGATCTCGATGTATCTGGATCCCTAATATAAAAGAGGCGTCCCCAAGATCTTTCATCTCAAAATTCTTTGATAGAAATCTCTTGGTTTCGTGCAACATGCCTATATCATTAGTGGCAAGCAATATGTCATCGACATACAGAACCAGAAAGATATACTTACTCCCACTGAACTTATGATACACACAGTCATCAACAATGTTCATCTCAAAACCGAACGAGATAACTATTTGTTGAAACTTGTGATACCATTGACGAGGAGCTTGCTTGAGTTCATAGATGGATTTCCTTAATTTGCATACCATATTCTTTGGGTCTCCCGACACAAAGTTTTCTGGTTGCACCATATAGATCATCTCATCAATGTCGCCATTAAGAAATGCAGTCTTAACATCCATCTGATGTAACTCAAGATCATAATGAGCAACAAGTGCCATGATTATTCTAAATGAGTCTTTCGATAAAACCGGAGAGAAAGTTTTTGTATAATCAATGCCTTCCTTTTGAGTATAGCCTTTAGCCACAAGACGTGCCTTATACCTCTCCACATTACCGTTTGCATCCCGCTTGGTTTTAAAAATCCATTTATAACCAATTGGTTTTGCACCTTCTGGTAATGGGACAAGTTCCCAAACCTTATTGTCTTGCATAGACTTGTACTCTTCATTCATGGCATCAATCCACTGTTGAGAGTTAGAACTTTTCATGGCCTGAAGGAAATTGATTGGGTCATCTTCCAACATTCCACTACTTTCCTCATGTTCTTGGAGAAATACAACATAATCATCCGGAATAGCATTTCTCCTTTCTCTCGTGGATCTTCTTAATGGCACTGGTTCTTGAGATTGTTGAGTTTGTTCTTCTGGAACAGGGAGTTGTTCAACATTATCATCTTGAGGTTCCGGATTTACTTCTTGAGCAACAACAGGTATGGGAACCTGAATATTGTCAAAAGTAACTGTATGGATTGGATCTGAAGCCAATTCCTCCTCAAAAGCAATGTCTCTAACCTTATTTCTCCCCCCAAACTCAACATCCTCAAAGAATGTTGTTGTTCCCGTCTCAAAAATATTCCTTAGTGTGGGATCATAAAACTTATAGCCCCTAGAGCGTTCAGAGTACCCAATAAAGTAGCTGCTAACTGTTTTGGAGTCCAATTTCTTTTCATTTGGCCTATAAGGCCTTGCCTCAACTGGACATCCCCAAATATGTAAATGCTTTAAACTGGGCTTTCGACCAGTCCAAAGCTCATAAGGTGTTTTAGCAACTGCTTTACTTGGTACTCTATTCAGAATGTAAGCTGCTGTCTTAAGTGCTTCTCCCCAGAGTGACTCTGGTAAAGAAGAATGAGCAATCATACTTCTTACCATATCCTTAAGAGTCCTGTTTCGTCTTTCAGCTACACCATTCATGCTAGGTGAACCTGGCATGGTGTACTGTGGGACGATACCGCATTCCTCTAGATATCTAGCAAATGGTCCTGGACGTTATTCACCTGAACCATCATATCTGCCGTAGTACTCACCACCACGATCAGATCTAACGGTTTTAATTCTTCGGTTGAGTTGATTCTCAACTTCAGCTTTATAGGTTTTGAACATGTCCAGAGACTCAGATTTTTCATGAATGAGATATAGGTGCCCATAACGTGAGTAATCCTCTATGAATGATATAAAATATTGTTGACCATTCCAGGATTCCGTAGGGAATGGCCCATAAATATCCGTATGTATCAATTCTAAGACATCCGAAGATCTGTTGGCACCTAATCTCTTAACTTTGGTCTGTTTTCCCTTTATACATTCAACACATATGTCGAAGTCCGAAAAATCAAGGGAATCCAAAATGCCATCAGACACAAGACGCTCAACTCTACCTTTTGAGATATGACCCAAGCGCTTATGCCATAATGACGCCGAATTTTCCTTATTTAATTTACGCTTAGTACCACGCGATTCCGCATGCAAAGTTTCATTATAAGAAGCAATTGTATCAAGCAAATATAGGTTGTCATAAGTACTTAAGTAACCGGTTCCCACAACATTTGAATTAAAAGATAAACTGAATTGATTGTTTCCAAATGAACAAGAATAACCTGATTTGTCCAATACTGAAACTAAAATCAAATTCCGTCTAAAAGACGGTACTACAAAAGTATCTTTTAAATCCAAATAAGAACCAGTTCCTAATAGCAACCTAAAATACCCAATTGCTTCCACATCTACCGATTGACCGTCGCCCACAAAGATGTGTCTTTCAACATCACTTGGCTTTCGGTAGCTCAGGCAATCCTGTATAGAAACACTTATGTGAGTAGTAGCACCAGAGTCTAACCACCAAGTGTTTCTAGGTACTGAAGCTAAATTAACCTCAGAACAGACCGAAGAAAGGAACGTACCCTTATTATCACGCCAAGCGTGATATTTTGTACAGTCCTTCTTTACATGTCCAGACTTCTTACAGAAGAAACAACCCTGATTATCCTTATGTTGTTTCTTCTCAACTGGACCCTTAGCAGCTTCCTTATCATTCTTTCTTTTCTTGCCCTTATCCTTAGAGGCATAGGCCAAATGAGCACTTTCTATCTTATCTTGCTTCAACCTGTCTTCTTCTTGCACACAGTATGAAATGAGCTCATTTAGAGTCCATTTCTCCTTTTGACAGTTATAACTGACCTTAAATTGATTAAACTATGCAGGAAGAGACAACAGAACCAGATGCACTAATAACTCATCACAAAGATCGAGTTTAAGTGCCTTAAGTTTTGAAGCAATATGAGACATTTCCATAATGTACTCCCTGATGTTTCCTTTGCCCTTATACTTCATCGAAATCAAGCGAGCTAAAGCGTGCTTGTTTCTACCTTATCGTTTTTCGCAAAACGCTTTTCAATTTCGGCAAGGAAATCTTTAGCCTTAGTAATCCCTTCGGATTCTATGCCTCTGAAGGCTTCCGGAACGCCGCGCTTAATGATCATAAGACTCATGCGATTTGAACGCTCCCACTTCTCATGCTCCTTCTTTGCATCAGGAGTGCTATCCGCATTGAGAGGTTGGGGTTGTTCAGTTCTTAATGCATAGTCAAGATCCATGCAGCCAAGAACAATTAATATGTTCTCTTTCCAAACCTTGAAGTTTGACCCATTTAGCATGGGAATTGAATTGATGTTAGCAAAAATTGTTGCAGCAGATGCATTAGCTGAAATAAAACAAAAGATGCTCACATCAATAACCATAATCAATAAAATTCAAATAATGACAATCCCCATCCAAGATATCGGGCACAACATTAATATCAAGTCTTTGGGCAGTAATATTAACTTGTAAGTGATACATTGTTGCAATGATCAAACATTGACAATAACTCTTGTCAAATAATGAAACTATCTTTGGATCGATTCATTATTCACATGTAAACCTTATAATTGTCACACGCTTATCATCACAGATGTGTATACAGTCTAGATAAATATTAACCTTCCTTTGGGCCGATTAAATATTTATACGAAAGCATACACACAAACATCTCACATTCCTCATGAACAATCTACACAAGAGAGGTTACTTTGGCAACTTCTTGTTTTAATTAATCAATTGGAAAGAGAGACAACCTTAGTTCCTTAGTGTCATAATATTTGAATTAAATAATTGATTAAAAACCAAATTAGATTTAAATTAAAAAGTTTTAATTTAAATCAACTGAATTTCCAAAAACTTAATTGGGGTCTCACAGCTTAATTAGGGCACATAACTTAATTCAATAAATTAAGTATACCAAAGTGGACCCATAAAAAGCTGAGGCTTAACCATAGTGAACACGAAGTTCGCTTGACTTCGAACGCGAGGTTCGACTGTATTGAGTACGAGACTCACTTAAGCACGAACGCGAGGTTCGTCTGAAAGTGAACGAACGCGAGGTTCGTTTGATAAAAGAACGCGAGGTTCGATTTGAGAACGAACGCGATGTTCGTTAAAAAATGAACGCGAGGTTCGACTGAAGTACGAACGCGAGGTTCGACTGAAGCACGAACGCGAGGTTCGACTGAAGCACGAACGCGAGGTTCGACTGTAGCACGAACGCGAGGTTCGACTGTAGCACGAACGCGAGGTTCGACTGTAGCACGAACGTGAGGTTCGACTGTAGCACGAACGCGAGGTTCGACTTAGACTGAGCGCGAGGCTCACATTAGAACGAACGCAAAGTTCGTTGAGCGCGAGGCTCACCTTAGGAACGAACGCGAGGTTCGTTAAAAATTGAGAACGAACGCGAGGTTCGTTAAACTTGAGCGCGAGGCTCACCTTACACCAAGCGTGAAGTTCGGTCCTTAATTTTCGCCACGATTAATCGCACGAACCCTTAGGGTTTCAAACTGAAACCGCCGCCGCCATGGGACCAAAGATCAGACCCAAAAAATCTTTGATTTTTATTTTTAAAAAACAGATCCAAAATCAGAAAAATTTTCCTTGATCCATATCCAAAAAATCAAAGAAAAATCTGTTCGTTACTGTTCATCCGAAAAAAACTTTACTGTTCATCCGAAAATTTTTTCCTCGTTACTATTCATCCGAACAGATCTCAATCAAAAAAAAGATTTTAAGATCAAAAAACCCAACTTTAAGAACTTAAATCCCTAAGAGTTAATCAAAGATGACTCTGATACCACTTGTTAGATCTAAAACTTGAGATCTTAAAACCATATAGCCATGATTAATTCAAAGAGATTAAACAATAATCAAAAGAGCGGAAGCTTATACCTGAATCCATAGATGAATCTTGATTTTGGGTTTTGGATCTAACCTTAGGGTTTTCTCTATGACCGAATATCTCTCTCAAGATGGGGGTGAAGAGAAATTAGAGAAAGTTGTAACCCTAGGTTAGGGACCATAACCCCTTATTTATAGATGTTGTACTTTTGCAATTTGGCCCCTCAATAAATTACAATTACAACCTGGTATCTGCACATATAACCCCATGACTTATTTAAATACCTATTAACCCAACTTAATTGATCACTTTAGTGGGTTATCCTTAAAAGATAGCAATACACAATGATTAATCATATGTGCCCACAATTAGATTTATTAGATTAAATCCAACAACACACACATAAAATCAAAAGTATTAAAATTATCATGACCAAAGCGTATAACTTATAATAAATAGTATATGCAGGTCAAAATCCTTTTATGAAAAAAATAATTTTTATGAAAATTATTTGATTTGAACCTCTCAACCATCCACCCGTGGTGGGCCTAATAATTTTCTCTTTAATGCGACGCCTCGTGAGGCTAACAGACTCTAAGGAAAGATCATATACCAATAACCATGTATCTAAATTGTGAGAATTTTTTCAAGATAATATATTTATATTCTATCTATCTATGTTCTAGATTGTCAAATTTAGCTAGCCATGAAATTACTAATTGATATATTACGCGCTAGTATGTATCCTTTTCTTAGTAGAGCGACTTATTGTTTTTTGAGACATATTCGTAGCTAACTTTGACTTTGATGTACTTTAAGATATGCTCATGCTCATGTCTTAAAATTATTATTTTCTTATATTTGTAATAAGTATTAAATTCTTCTTTATTTAAGTGTCCTTCTCCATCTCATTCGATTACTCATGCGGTATTTTAGAACTTTTAGCTTAGTTGCCTCACTTACACTCTATTAGGACTCAGCTCTATTTTTTAGTACCTGATGGCTGGTGATATTCTGATTGGATGTAGTTTTTCTAATTTAATCTTTTCAAAATAATTTCAAGTGGTGAAAACCTTAGATCTTTTGAAACGTTATACATTGAACATCTCTAATCAAAACATCAGAAAAAGTTAAAAAATACATATTTGAGTAATTTTACTTAGATAATTATTTTAATTGACATACCTATTGAAAAACACAAAGGCTCATAATTGGTGAAGACCCTAAATACTTTGAAATGATACATATTGAACATCTCAAAAATCAAAATATCAAAAAAAAACCTTAAACATATGGTTAAAACTAATTCATACCTCTTTTTTGCATTTGTCTGCAAAGTATAATATTGGAAAGATAAAATGTTTAAAATAGAATGCATTATATTAGAATTTAGTTATAAATTAAGAGCCCTTATTTGAGTAATTTTACACACTGTAGACGGTCAAAATATACGAGGTCCTCTGATGTACAAGTAAAGCCCTCATTTCACGAGAAGCCTACACTAATACTGATTATAAATCTGATGTTTGAGCTTAACATGAGCTCAAAAAGTGGATGCATAAGGGCTAAACAGTAGATCAAATCAAAATGTCTCCAATACAAGTCCATAGCGAGCTCGCCCAAGCCATAATGAAATTCACTTAAATCTCATGGGGACTTCACTCTTAGTCTAAACTCAAAATTAATGTGAACCAAGCCCATGTGAGTCTCTAAGCAAACTTAACAGTCCATGTGGACTATGTCACCCATGTTATGGCGACTTCACCCAACAAACTTTACTGACGGCCATCATGGAGCGAACATTGACTCTGACATAAGCTATTTTGGTAGGAAACACGGGCCAATCCCCACTAAATCCAATTTAATGGCCATTAATTCACATCTTAATGACTATTGACCCCTTCTCTTCACCTATAAATAGAGGGAATCACTCAAAGCAAAAAAAAAAGGAGAAAAAGAAAAGGAAGAAAGATAAAAAAAGAAGAAAGAGCAAGAGAGAAGACATAAGAATTGCCATACCCTCGGCTAGGTTTTGGCATTTGAGATTAGAAAGAAGAGAGATTCAAAATTCATTGGTTTCGTGCATGAGTGACATCAACAACGAACTTTTCTTTCTCTTTGGTGTTCTTTATAGATCATTCTCATTAGCTATTCATCTACTTGATCAACAATATTTGTGAGAAATGATCTATTGGTATCTTTTGAGATAAGAAGTCATATATTTATAAGTTTTTCTTTATTTCTAAATTCCATCTATTTATAAGGCAAAAGTGAACTTCCATCAGCACACAGAGAAGAACCCTGATTTTTATAAGTTCTTGTTTTTAAATTCTTGCGCTTGTAACTCTTCTTTGTAAGGTGTCCATTTTAAGGACTAAAATAGGATGGTAACTCTGTTGGGGTCATCCTTCTCAACCAACAAGAAGTCGTGTCGTAGTCTAACACTAACGCTTGAGGGTCCATCACTAAATCACTGATCATCAAATTTGACCAAGCAAATTTTGAGGAGTTTATTTCCTTTGAGAAGACGGGTGTGGCTACCACCAGAGTTTACTATAAATTTCATCGCAATACAAGATTAGGTTCAAACCCAATCAATTGGTCCATAGCCAGGGCTCCATGAAGAGCCTCAACTTTGTCTACAGCATAACGAGCTTTACCCAGAGCAAGAACGGCCTCAACTTCACTGAAAGCAAATCAAACTTCACCCATAGTGAAGACTTAGTTACCCTCATTCCAGGCAAAGGTTTGGAAATTCAAACATCCCCTAAACTTGGACTTCAGTCCACAACCCCTATCAAGGTTTGCTTTAAAGCGTCTTGTGAAGCTCATTTCACTTTTTTAAAAGAAGCCAATGATGGGGGTTATTCTCTAATAAACTGCCTGAAAGAAAGACTATTGCCCGTGGCAATTTTCAATTGTAGTCACATGTTGATGAATATATGATTGACCATGCCAGTCATAAGTCAAGATGATGTCATCCCATATGACGTTCTAATGCTAAATCCTACCTGGACAATGCTACTTTCATGAAAGGCGACCGTTGTGTCAACAATGACCAAATTGATTTTACTTCTAATTTAGGGTATTTCCTTTTGTTAAAGAGGGCGCGATAATGTTAATATTGCACAACCTTAAAAGAGATTGTATCGGAGGTTCAATCAAATTGCCGATGCAAGTCTTCGTTGGCCAGAGAGAAGGTACTCATCTTAGCCCACTCCCTAAGCCTTTGAATGTTAGAATAAACAATGACGTCAATCTCACAAGAACAGGACCACTTTTGACCTTGACCTCCAAGAGTTCACCATCAATATGACTAGTGTAACCTGAAAAGATGATGATAGTGCTTTAGATATGGATTATTCTCCTGGCATAAGGAGTATACTGCCCAATGCCGAGGGCATTTATCTCCATACTTGAACGAGACAGAGGACGACTGTCCCTTTTGACTGCTCTATTTTGAGGTCTCCTCTTCAACGAACTCCCTCACTGCTAGATCACTCTTCTGCTAGCAATCCTAGTTCAGCCAAGGCATCAAATATAACTCCTAGCTCAAGTCAAGAGCGAGAGCAGATTATAGACATGGTAGACAAAGAGACCCATGATAACCTTATTCGTCAGATCGAGTCCCAAAAGAAAGCATTTGATGAGCGCTTCAAATGACTCAAAAAATATGGTTCAACAATTATTTATTGCTCCTCAGCACCTTGAAATCTCTTCAAAAGGGAAGTGAGCAAACGTCGAGAAGGAGCCATCGCCCCAAGAAGACACCCTCTCTTTTTAGTCAGAATCTGAGATGTCAAGACCATCAAAGACAAAACGTGAACTGAAAATCTTCAAAGATATCAAAAACTAGTTTAATGCTCTTACACAGTAAATAGAGTTGAAAAAGGTTGGGATCACCTGACTTTATTCTATTAAGCGGGACTCTATTCCTTATCCAGTAAAGTTTAAGCCACCAACATTCGATAGCAAGGGATTTTCCAACCAACACATCTCCTGCTTCCATTTATAAATAGAAAATATAGTAGGAAATGACGTCATCAAGGCACAGTTCTTCATTGGCATCTTTAAGGAAGTAACTGTTTTCGTGAAAAGTTGCTGTTTTCATTGCTCTTTTTGAGATCTGTTACAACTTCAGGCGTTACAACATAATAAAATAAAAACAAAAGGATTACAGCTTTTCAGAAAATAAACACGAGATCCCGTTTTGGTGCGGTCTCGCTTGCGTGGGTTGTTGGCCTGTGACGGGGATGTTGATATCCGTGGACCGCCGACTCTTCAAGATCTTTTTCGGAAAATCCGGCAGAGTTTCGTCTATCCTCTTGGATATAGAAACAGAACTTCGTCGATCCGGGTGAGATCTCAGAAGTTTGAAGCTTGTATCTCGGCTAAAACGAGACACTAGCTCTTCTTAGTGTCACCGCTAATGGGCAGCACTAAGGAAAAGAAAGGGGGAATGAAGAAGAAGTTGAT
>BQKN01033615.1:0-23104 GCA_022839385.1 Asparagus kiusianus
GTTCACATAGGATTAGGATAAGATATGATTATGATTAGGATAGATTAAGATATAAATAAAATATTCAAAATAGTGAAGGGTAATATTGACCATTGAAAATTAGAATTTGATTATAGATAAGGTAGTTCAAACTATAAAGGGGTATATTTGTCCAAAAAAGATTTTCCGAACTCGTGCTTTTAAAGGGAGTATGATATGATATGATATGATATGATTTGATAATACTTTATGTAATAAACTGAAAAAACGGAGCTATTTCATATATTTTATTAATCTTATTTAAATTGTTGAGCTATAGATATTTCAAGGGGTATTATGATAGGATATAAGTATGATTAGGATAGATTTTCCCGAACTCATGCTTTTAAAGGGAGTATGATTTTTGTTTTTCTTAATTTTTTTATAACTTTGAGAATAACCTTTGTCTCTTTAATTTGTTTGGTGGATTTTGTAAATATCATATCCACATTATGTATATCTGTAGGTCTACGTTGTTCCCAGGTTCGACCTTTAGGGTAGACATTATTTATCTCATTAATTTATTTGGTTTTTGCATATACGCCCTTCGTTTTGTAGACATTTGTAAATTTGATATTTAGTAATTTTATTTAGATTTACATTTCAATGTAAACTGTATCCTTATCTTCATACTATGTATATCCAATAAGAATTTATCAATTTATCAACTTACTCTTACTTAATGGAATAATATTTGAATTCAAGGGTATTTTTGTCTACCGAAAGATTTTTCCGAACTTATGCTTTTAAAGGAAGTATGATATGATATATCCAATAAGAATTCATCAATTTATCAACTTACTCTTACTTAATGGAATAATATTTGAATTCCAATGGTATTTTTGTCTACCGAAAGATTTTTCCAAACTCATGCTTTTAAAGGAAGTATGATGTAAATATCTTATCCACATTATGTATATTTGTAGGTCTACGTTGTTCCCGGGTTCGATCTTTAGGGTAAATATTATTTGTCTTCTTAATTTATTTGGTTTTTGCATATACGCCCTTCGTTTTGTAGACATTTATAAATTTGATATTTAGTAATTTTATTTAGGTTTACATTTCAATTTAAACTGTATCCTTATCTTCATACTATGTATATCCAATAAGAATTCATCAATTTATCAATTTACTCTTACTTAATGGAATAATATTTGAATTTCAATGGTATTTTTGTCTACCGAAAGATTTTCCCGAACTCGTGCTTTTAAAGGAAGTAAGTATGATATGATATGATATGATAATACTTTATGTAATAAACTGAAACTACGGAGCTGTTTCATATATTTTATTAATATTATTTAAATTGTTGAGCTATAGATATTTCAAGGGGTATTATGATAGGATATAAGTATGATTAGGATAGATTATAATTTAAATTAAATATTTAAAATAGTACATAGTAATTTTGACTATAGAAAGCTTTTCCCGAACTCATGCTTGTAAAGGGAGTATGATTTTTGTTTTTCTTAATTTTTTTATAATTTTGAGAATAATTTTTGTCTCTTTAATTTGTTTGGTGGATTTTGTAAATATCATATCCACTTTATGTATATTTATAGGTCTACGTTGTTCCCGGGTTCGACCTTTAGGGTAGACATTATTTATCTCATTAATTTATTTGGTTTTTGCATATACGCCCTTCGTTTTGTAGACATTTGTAAATTTGATATTTAGTAATTTTGTTTAGATTTACATTTCAATTTAAACTGTATCCTTATCTTCATACTATGTATATCCAATAAGAATTCATTAATTTATCAACTTACTCTTACTTAATGGAATAATATTTGAATTCCAAGGGTATTTTTGTCTACCGAAAGATTTTCCCGAACTCATGCTTTTAAAGGAAGTATGATTTGTGTTCCTAATTTATTACTTAAATAAATTAGAAGCTATCTCTTTATTTTTCTCTAAAATGAATTCTTCTGATGTGCATCCAATAAGAATTTTTGTTATTTCAATAATATTACTTTTGCTCTATCCCTGTCATTTTCCATAAAGATCTAAACTAAATACCTGCATTATTCGTTACCAATTTCTCTTAGATTATAATATTAATATTTAATTTGAAGAACATAATATGGAATTTATGAATACTTACTAATTTTTTTATGTCTTCCATGGAGATTTTTTCTTTGATTAGGATAAAGTTATTAAATTATTTTTTAATGTAACTCATTCAGTGCTTCATTAATAGATATGTCTTATGTTAATGCCAATTCAAGTGATTCGTTGACGTTTTCTGAATTTTAGATTTATTTCCATTACTTTCCCATTTGCAATGGAAATAACTCAATTCTTTTAAAGTTATCCCTAAATATTCTAATAGTTTCTCTATATGTAATTCATTGTATTCTTTTACCCTATAAATATTATTAATGTCAAAGATTAAAGTTTCTAAATTAAAATCAATTAATGCTAAGGTATAATATTATAGTGTTTTATCATTTCTATGGATTTAAACATCTATCAATTAATGTTACGAATATATCTAAAATTTTGAGGGTGTCTTTTACAATTATTAAAACTATAGATTAATTTTGAAAATATTAAATTTCAGTGGTCTACCAATCGACGAATTTGATGTGTGCTAGTTAAAAATTTTGAAAATTTAGAGTTTTTTTTACAATTTTTAAATTTTGAATGAGTTTTTTAAAAATTTTGAGGTTAATTTTAGCAAATTTTAATTTTTTAGGTGTCTAAGGATAATATCTTGAATTCATCTTATGTTATTTACAAATTTTAAAATTTTAGGGTGGCTTTTTATAATTTGAACTTTTAAAGGTGTTTCTATAATTTTTGAGATATTGGGGGTGTTAATTAAAAATTTAAATTTAAATGTCAAAAATTTTAGGTGTATCATGGTAATCTCTTGAATTCATCTGTGTTGTTTGTACGTTTTAAAATTTTAGAATTTTAATGTGCTTGTGTGTAACTTAAACTTTTGAGGGTGTTTCTATAATTTTTGAGACATTAAGGTGTTAACTGTAAATTTTAAATTCTTTGCAAACTGATGTTAATTTTTTAATTTCATGTTTTTTATTTTAAGTTTTGAGACATTGGGATGATTTTTATAATTTTGAACTTTTCAGTGTCTTTTCTGCAATTTTAAAACTTTTTATGTTTTTTTTGCAATACTTCATGTATTATAATATGTTATCTACTTGTAATTTTTTTATCTTAACAAACTAATATCATTTTTATATTTTATATATTTTATTAATATTAGTTTTTTTAAATTGTTAAGCTAAACATGGTTCACATGGGATTAGGATAAGATATGATTATGAATTTATGATTAGGATAGGTTAAGATATAAATAAAATATTCAAAATAGTGAAGGGTAATATTGACAATTGAAAATTAAAATTTGATTATAGATAAGGTAGTTTAAACTATAAAGGGGTATATTTGTCTAAAAAAGATTTTCCGAACTCGTACTTTTAAAGGGAGTATGATATGATTATTTGACCAAACATTCTATCATATCATCATTCCTTATATTACAGTACATTGTTCATAATTCTACTGTTGGATATTTTTTTTAGAAAAAGTCAAACTGCCTTCAACTCATCCTCTAAAATCTCTCACTTTTTTATCTCTCAACTAACCTGTCTTTTTCTCTCACGTTTGACTATTTCTCATCACCATGATATAAAACCCACACACTTCATCTCTTAATAACTTTACTCCTAAAACTCTCTCTGCTCACGTACAGAAGAAAGAGAGGGAAAGATGCTTTTGAGAATGGAGAGAAGAAATGAAGAAAAGAAAAATAATAAAGAGAGAGAGTTATCACGGAAAATTCTTTAGCTATTTTTTTTGTTCATTATTATTATTTTGGGCACCTTTCTTCGTCTGAGCAGTTGCTTTGTGCTCTCGCCCGAGTACGGTGGCCGGCCATTTTCGGGGCTTTTACCGCTAGGGGGGAGGGAACCATTTGCACCAGGGCGATAGGCGAGTTCTTAATCTTCTAGGGTAGTGATTACACGACTGCTTCCCGTCATGCCTGATTTTTCTTATCTCTTACTTATTTAATTTGGATTTAATTTACATGCTATAACTTTTATTTGATAGTTTTTCTAACAATCTAGAAAATTGAGGTATTTTATAGCTGTAAATTTAAAATCCTAAATTAATTGCTTTTAATTATTACATATTTTTCCTGTTAATTTGGGAAAAAAATTAAAAATAAAACAGTTACTGTTCACCAAAACTCTCTGTTTATTGTTCATATAAAAAAATCTGCAGATTGCTTGGTTATTTGCTTGCTTATTTGTTAATTAACATTTCATATCAGTTGTTGTTGTTTAAAAAAAGGAGGTTACTGTTCATCGGATAATTTTACTGCTTTGGGAAAAATTATTTTCTGTTACTGTTCATTTTATTGAAAACATTACTATTCTTTTAAAAAACCGGTTACTGCTCATTATTAAAAATAAATAAATTTTACAGTTCATGTTTCTGTTAATTTAATTATCTGCTAATTACTTTCTTAAATAGGCTAATATCATGGATATGGACCTTGATATCAACGTAAAATCAACTCTAGATTTCTGAATCAGAATTTCTACTTAAAATAATGTATATTGGAACTTCTGGCTCTTCCTTTATTAGAAGTTCATCCATTCCAATTACAACTTTGCCATTGTGTTAAGATTTGATATCTTTTTCACCACAATGCAAGTGTCCTCTAAGTATCTGAAAGTCTTTGGTATCTCAATGTCACATTAAATAAAATTTGATTTGCAATTTTTCCTGTTCTCTGTACTAAGCTTTTCATAGAGATTCCTTTCATGTGTGCTGGTCTGGGGCAAGTACATCTTTTTGTGAGAAGCTTTGTGGCAATAAAAAAATTTTATAACTGCTATTAATTAATCTTAATCAACTATTAAGGATAGGGATAAACTTCTGTGATGTGATCCTAAGATTGGAATGTTCACTTGGGGAGTTAACCCTGCATTCGTCATCTGATGCTTGTTGTTGGCTTGAAAAAGTCTCAGGAGCCCAAGGTACAAACTAAACTTGTCTGCCTTTTTCTTCAGTTTTATTGATCGAATACGATATATTCTTTGCGCAAATATTTGATGTCACTATTCACAGTATTGTTCATGTATTGTACAACACTACGTACATATTTGCTACCCATAAATATTTTGTTACTGCAGTTATTACTGTTAACTCTAATCATTGTTCACGCATTTACTATTCACAGTTACTGATACTGTTTTACAGTTACTGTTTACATATTTATTATTAACCGTTGTTGTTCATAAAAAAATTTAATGTTCATAAAAAATGTAGTTTTTATTCTACTGTTATTGTTTTACTGTTCATATTTACTAATCATTAGTTCATAAATAAACATTATTTGCAAATATCCTTTGGAAAAAAATCTTGAATCAAATGTAATAATATTTATGACATCTTCCCTCCTGAGCATGGGCTACGTTTACGAGTATAGGCCCTTGCTCAACGATCACGGGCTACACCTACGGGTATAAGCCCTTGTTCGGGTGTGGGGGTATGATTGTTTAGTTAAATTATTTTATTTATAGCTTTTGTTTTACAATCATATGCAACATTATTACACATCATTCGAGATGGTTTTTTCCATGTATATGGGCCTTATACATCCTATGTTTATGTGATTAAAATAATACATATTTTACAATGAAATATTTTATATTCAAGCATGAATAAGAGGACCGGAATTATGAGAATAATCCATATGCATAAATTTAAATTTGGAAAGTCTCTTTTGTAGGCAACCAATTTAAATTTGGAAGGTCTCTTTTGTAGGCAACCAATTTAAATTTGGAAGGTCTCCTTTGTAGGCAACAAATTTGCAACCTCTTATAATATGAGAATTTAAAATTTATGCATATGAAGTATGAAATATATGAAATCATATTATAAGGTTCTCTTGAATGCTTTGCATGTAACTATTATTAATGTCATTCATGTATGTGCATATATATGTATGTGAAGATATAGCTGTAGTATTTTAGTGTAAGACCCCGTTGATTTTGATAATTCATACATGTGAATATAAGTGAAACACAATATTTAATATATGATAAAATATCTTTATAGCATGGTTGTACATGAAAACTAGTATTTTGAGCTTATGAGGATGTGGATATGCCTCAGGTATGAGGGTGAGTTGCAAATTTGCATCGTGTGGAACAGAAATCGAAGAAATACAGTTTTTAGTCCATGAGTCGACCCATGATATTTCATGAGTCGACTCATCATGTTGAGTCGACCCATGACTGTCATGAGTCGACTCACAAAATCGAGTCCTGTTAACATTTAGTTTCTGCTGAGTCGACTCATGAATTATGAGTCGACCCATGACCCATGAGTCGACCCATAATATACCATGAGTCGACTCATCGTGGATTTTTGGCTTTTCTCAGTTCGGGTCTGTTGGGTTTCGGGTCGGGTTTTATCTACTCATATATATTTCTCTCCACCCGAAAACACTCTTTTTCATCAGCAAACCCTAGAGAAACCCTTGCCTCCTCTCCCCCCTCTAAACCCTAGCTCGTTTTTGGGTATTCTTGGGCGATTTTTGGGGATTTCAGCGGCTTTTTGAGGATTGCAGCGAAGGGGACTGTTCATCATCACTTCTGAGGCGAGTAACATCTCGCCCAATCCTTCTCCTATGCTTTTAACAGTTTATAAATATTTTTCTTGAGTTTTATTGAGCCTAAGACTTATTTTCAAGTATAAACCAATGTTCTTATTAGGGTGAATGCTAGAAATCATGTGTTTCAGATTTTAAATCCTTACCAACAATGTTTTTGAAGAAAACCCAGATCTGGAAATATTTTTAAGAATAACAAATATGAGTTTTTATTTTGATTAAAGGTTTTCACTCATGTTTAGGAGTCAAAAGTTAGGTCTAACATGCTAATGTTCATTGCTCATTCTATATATGAATTTATCTCTGCCTCGTAGTCTAGAATTGATAGTTATGGAGGTGGAGATCAGTATAGAGGGAGTATGGAACGAGATGGTTGAGCTGCAGTTGTGAATTTTCCTGTTCGTAGCCCGTGAGTCGACTCATGACTCATCATGAATCGACTCATCAGGTTGAGTCGACCCATGACTGTCATGAGTCAACTCACAGGGTTAATTCCTGTTATTCATAAGTGTCTGCTGAGTCGACTCATAGCTGATCATGAATCAACCCATCGGAGTTTTTTTCTATTTGTTTGTATTTCCACTTGATCACCTACTGTGCTTATACTTTCATACAGTGTTCATATATGATCGAGGATCTTGTAGAGCTTTTGTTGAACATGAGAATGTTGCATTGTTTACAGGGTATTAAATTACAGTATTTATGATTTCATCTACACATATGAGATGATTTTTTTTCTAACACAAGCTTAGATTCGTACAGCGAGGCATGTACAAGAGTAGAACATGTATACCTTTACTACTAGTATTTCATGGTTCATAAACACAGTCCTCGTGTTGGACTATAATCCATGTTAAGTCCTCGTATTGGACTATAATCCATTAGAGTCCTCGTGTTGGGCTATAATCCATTTCAATCATGTTTTAGATTTTTGCTAAACCTTGAGCATGTTATTTAACCAAGTTGGGTACACGACATATTGTATTTGGCCGGGGCATGATAGCTACCTAGGTTGCACATGACACCTATTGTAGCTTCGTTTTATTTCCATGTTATCGGTAGAGATGGGTATGTATTCTTTTTCTTTATTTTTCTTGTGACCAACTTCGGGTTTTGTATTTAGGGATCTACAATTTGATATACAAGGTATATACATGAGGGTTTCCTTGTTTGGATTATTTCGCTCGACGTACCTATGCTCATGTTGTATTTCCCTAAGTACTAAAACCCATTAATGTTTGTGTAAATGATTTATATTATATTGTATTAACTGTATTTTCATATACAACGAGCCCTATCCCTTGGGGTTGGTTGTGATGTTGCTCGCTAGCGCTTTGACGCTCGTTGTCCCTCCCCCTTTCAGGTAACGAGCCAGGAGCCCGGAGAGTCGCAGGTTGAGGACGACCCTTACTAGTATCTGTTATCCTCTTATTAGATGTATTTTATTTTTTTGTACTCCACTTGAGACATTTTAGACTAGAGAGGTTTATGTTCTAGAGTTGTAAAGGTTGTGTGCCTTATTTTCCTGTATCAGATATTATGTATTTTGAGACATGTTGAGATCTCCAGATTGTCATTATTCATTTCAGACTTGACTATGTATTCTAGCTATTTGGTTGATGAGATGTGTTAATTCGATGTTCTATCATTTCATCAAGTTTCTGTTGTAAAACCTTTTACTTGCTTTGTACCTACACCTGTTGTTGACTCCTCTAGAGAGATAGTGATTGTGATGGTGAAATATGTTATTGCACGGTGGGGTGCATAGCAGGTTTGACATTTCTGGTTTTACCTTGGACTGCAGCCTTGCGTGAACCCAGGGGCGTCACATTTAGTTCCACATTATGGGCTAAATTCTAATCTGCACAACACTATGCAGTTACATCTTCATACATAGACCACGATCATAGACCACGATTTATTTAATTTGGATTTAATTTACATGCTATAACTTTTATTTGATAGTTTTTACAACACTAGATTTTATGCATGTGCAATGCACGTGATTAAATATTGTTATTAAACATTTTTGGTTTATTTTCTTACTAAAATTTATACCTCGGTTACACTTTAATACTTTTTGCTCACTTTAATTTAAGTATTTTTGGTTTATTTTCTTACTAAAATTTATTCCTTGATTAAACTTTGATTATTTATTTTTTTGATGTTTGTTTGAATAAGCTACACCCAGTTTAAATTTTTATGTTGATAGTTGAATTGTCAAGAAATAAATATAATCTAAATCTAATTTAAATTTTTATTTTATTTGGATCGGCATGAAACGAAGCTTGACCTGAGGAAGTATAATGTTATGAAAGTGAAAACACTTGAAAAAATAAAATTATAAAAGGAAGATGAATAATAAAGTCAACGAACCAAGATGATTGATTTAAAGTGGGCTTAAATGACAAAAAATAGTTAATAAAAAAATTCATAAACTAAAGATTAATACTAACTCTAGTACACTTTTATATGATAAAAGCATCCACATATGCACATGAAAACACTAAAAATAGTTTATGAAAATCTCTTCTAAATATTCCTAATTTTACTAAAAAATTAAACTATTCTATAACAATTAACAAAACAATATATTTTGTTGCTTCTATTTTATTTTTTATTGAGTTGAGATCAATCCTTCTTCATCTTTATTTTTTTTCCTGGGCAATTCTAGAGTAGTGTCTTTATCATTTACATCGACTGTGATATGAGGCTGGAGCATGTTATCTTTCGTTGGGCCCATTCATCTTTTGTTTTCTCGTCTAAATTCACAAAGAAGTTGAATATATTTCTTATGTTCAACAAAAAAATCTGACAATACAGACTTTGATTTTTTCCTATTTCAATAGCAATAAATGTTAATTTTATATATATAAAACTTTTTGTATTTTTAATTTATTACTTAAATAAGGTTAGGAGCTATCTTTTTTTTCTCTATAATGAATTCTTCTGTTGTGCATCCAATAAGAATTTTTGTTGTGTCATAATATTACATTTGCTTTGTCTGTGTTATTTTCTATGAGGATCTAAACTAAATACATTATATTTTTTTATTATCAATTTACTTTAGATTATAATATTAATATTTAATTTTGATATATTTATTTCATGAAGAAGGGATATCACTTAACATTGATACTACATCATCGACGATTCTATAATATTTATCATTTGGACACTTATTATTAACATCCATATCCACTTTCTTGTTGCAGTCTTTGTAAACATAGAACCACACTGCTCAACTCTATTATAAATGGCAGTTATCGTTGTCTTAAAGGTGTGCTACTGTGTCTGTATATTGGTAAATTATTCTTAGGTTTAATTGTATGAATTTTAGAGTAGGTTTTCTAAGATCATATCTCTTTTGAAAGTTATAAGGTTGTATATATTAGTAATTTAAATCTATGTTGTATTTATAAATAGCCTTAATGGAGATGCTTTTGTCTTGGTAGTTTACTCTGAAAGAGTGCTGCATATTAGCTTTAAAATATAATATTTTTACGGTGTTATCTGGATGTTTGCTTGGTTTATTTACTATTCTCGTGTTTCTTTAGTAAGTTGTATCTTTTAGTTGATATATATTATTGACGCAATTTACGATGACATGCATATCTCCTCTATAAATTTGAGATAGATATAAAGTGAATTTTATATTTAGTGGTCTTTAATAAGAATTTTAGTAATGATATATATTACCTCATATTTAGAGATCTTAAAATCTAATAATGCTATTACTGTATTATCTTTGAATGTGTCTTTAAAAATTGATCATTCATTAGTAGTCATACCCCTAAATAAAGTCATTCACAGGGTTGTGATACTATATAAGAAAAAGAAAAAGGGTGATTTTATATTTTTTTTTGTTTACGCAGAGTCATGACATTTTCTTTTATCTTTCATAAAGAACGTTTCTTTGATTGGAACAAAGTTGTTTAATATATTAATTATTCAGGGGGATTCAGTCGGTGCTTCTTTGATAAATATAACTTATTTTAGTGTTCATTGAAGTGATTCTTTCGAATTCCATTTGAAATGAAAGCTGTTTGATTCTTTTGAAGGATATCTCTAAATTTTCTAATAGATCTCCATATATAAAATTTTGTAACTTTTTACCCTATAAATATTATTATCATTAGAGATCAATATTTATATATTATAATCAATTAATGTTAAGCTATTATATTATAGTCTTTTATTAATTTTTTGCAATTTAGTCTTCTATCAATTAATGATACTTATATATTTTTGCTGCTATTACATATTAGTAAAATTATATGCAGTTACTTTAATTTATACAATAAAAATAATTTTTTATTTATCATATATTTTTAAAATGTTTATTCTTTGATGACTAGATATTTTTAATCTATTATTATTGTTTTTTTTACCAACATAAAATTGGCTATTTTTAGATTCTGAAAAAGGATAGTAAACCTTAAATTATAAGTTACATTTATATATCTTAATGAAAAAAATATCAAACAATTACTCATTTCTTTGCCAAGTTTTCAAATTTAAGCTTTTTATTTTGTGTAATTCTAAACTTTTGAGAGTATTTTGTCTAATTTTTAAAACTTTTCGTTTTTTTTTGTAATACTTCATGTAATAAACTGATACCACAGAGCTGTTTCATATATTTTATTAATTTTATTTAAATTATTAAGCTATAGATAGTTTATGAGGGTATTAGGATAGAATATATATGATTAGATAGATTATAATTTAAATTAAATATTTAAATAGTACAAGGTAATTTTGACTATGGAAAGCTTTTCCCGATCTCATACTTTTAAAGGGAGTATGATTTTTATTTTCCTTAATTTTTTTATAATTTTGAGAATGACTTTTGTCTCTTTAATTTGTTTGGTAGATTTTATAAATATCTCATCCACATTATGTACATTTGTAGGTCTGCGCTTGGGGCAGACATTATTTGTCTCATTAACTTGTTTGGTTTTTTCATATACGTCCTTTATTTTGTAGACATTTGAATTTGGTATTTAATAATTTTATTTCGATTTACATTTCAATTTAAACGGTATCCTTATCTTCACACAACGTATATTCAATAAGAATTCATCAATTTATCAACTTACTTTTACTTAACTGATTAATATTTAAATTCTAATGGTATTTTTGTCTATTGAAAGATTTTCCGGAACTCAAAGAGAGTAATGATAATGATATGATCTACTGCTGCAAGAAATTTTGATACCACGCTGGTTGAAATATCTATGAGTTATATCAAAAATCCAAAGCTACCACTTGCGTGTTCGCGGAACCAATTTTTCGCAATGTCGGGCCCGCAAGATGCTTAACGGACCAAGATGTTCTTAAAAAGCGCTAGGAAAATTTTACACCCTCTTAATTTGAAAATTACACTTAATATCACTTTCCTCTTTCTATCAGGAATGAGAAAGAAAAGAATAATAATAATCTATGCTTATAATCCAAGGTCTTACGGCCATTTACTTTAAAACCGACGTAGTTAATATAGGTTCTCATACACCCCAAAAACAAAGTTTATTTGCATATAAAGTGTACATCTACACAGTAAAAAGTGTATTAGCTCCATACTATAGAATGTATAGCTATATACTATAGAGTGTGTAACTACATGCTATTGGATGAACATACTCTAATCTATTCCTCTATAATAATAAGAGGATCCAAAGCGTTACTATTCATACTACAATAAATGATACGGTAAAATACTGTAGTTTATTAATGTAGCACATACAGAATTGTAGCGTTCTAAAAATATTATTATCGCATTACCACTGTAGCACATGCGGGATACTGTAACATTTAAAAATGTTATTGTGGCACTTACAAAAACATTTAAAAATATAATTAATGTGGCGGAAATAAAAAATGGGGGTCATGCTTTGCACGCGGTGCACACTAGTGTAATTTATAGCTGCACGCTTCCTATTCAATATTTTGGGTGTTAAGATAAACAACTTTGTACTTCAAAGTAGATAGGATAAAATTTTGGGTTTACATATACAATCCATAAACTATACATTAAAGTTAAGATAAATAACAAAATAAAGTAAGATATCCGAGCTTCCACTTTTAAATGTCAGGTTATTTGCATTTTGGCACTTAGAAGTTCTAATTTTTCTAACTTTGATATACCCAAAGTTTTTATTTGACACTTTAATATACCAATCTCACTTTTTTTATCTTGATACCTCAGAGTTTTCTCATGACAACTTTGGTACCTGAAATTTTACATGTTCTTAATTAGGTACCAAATTGCAAGACCTTTGGAATTTGTGGGATTTATGAGCAATTTCAAAGATTTGAGTGACTAATATTGAATTATTGGAGATGTAGGGGACTAATATCGAAATAGCCCTAAATCTTTGTGAATATTTGGATTTCTATAGATAAACCATCCAGAAGCTTTAGAATTTGTGTGTTGAAAATTACAAATGGTTTAGACAAATTAATTTTAGGCTGAAGAATAGTATATAATTTTAATTTGAAGTTTATACCGTTGATCAATAGATAAATAATGAATATCAAGACTTTGAATGAGGATGCATGTCGGTTATACCCGTCATTGAAGATTTGATGGAGATTTACTATTAAATTGGATTATCCTTGTACCCAACAAAATATTATTTCTTGTGGGGGAAAGATACTTTGAGGCTTCTAAGTGAAAAAGTAGTGAAAATAAAGAGAACATAAGCCACCAAATAATCAAAAAGATTTTTTCTATATTAGTCCCTCAAATATTTTACATTTTTTCAATTACTGCAATTGCTATTAGGCCTTTGAAGTCTTAACCTATGTTGAATTAGTACCGAAAATCATTAAAATTGCTATACGTCCTTCAAATAAAGAGTGAAATTAGTAATTTGACACAATTTATGAGAATTGACAGGTCTGATTAGAAATTTTGATGTGCAAACAACTATACGGAGCAAACACGTGCTCCTTAGTAGTAATGTAAAAAAGCATACAAGTACAAACAAAATCACCATTTACATTTTTCTATTGGGTTTTTCATGAAAACTCCCTTTAAAATATGTCAAGTCTATAGTAACCACCTTCAAAGTTTTTTTAAGGGGTTTTTGCTTTTAGACCCATTTGTTTACTCCCATTTATCTTTAAACCCAAGTACTATTATTTGTATCTTTAAACCCAATTCACTTTTTTAATTTATCTTTAAACCCAATCTCCAAAATACTATATTTTCACCACTTGTATTTATACAGAATCCCCAAAATACCCTTTGGCCCCATATAAACAGCATCTCTCCTAATTTTACTCTTTTCAACTCAGCCCTAAATTAAAAAATGTCAGCCCCTTGCCGTCGTCGCCCGTCTCCAGCCGCGTCTCCAGCTGCCGTCGCCCGTCTCCAGCCGCCGTCGCCCGTCTCCAGCCGCATCTCTAGCCGCCGTCGCCCGTCTCCATCTGCCATCGTAGTTGAGGGATTAGGAGTTGGTTGACAAAGGATTTGATCGGAGAACTTGCTGAAGGAGAAGATATTGACCTAGGTCGTTGATGAGGGATTGGGGGTTTGTTGATGAATGATTCGGTTATATGTAAAGCCTAGTTGAAATATTGTTACTACGTATCAAAATTTCAATTAATGAAGAAATTAGTTTGGGTTATTTTGATAATGATGATTATCGATGAGAAGTGGTGTTGATTTATTGCGTTTGTATTACTTATTCTCAGTTTCTTGATTATGAGTGTTATCGTTTTTGGGAGTTGCTGGAAGTACTACCCCAATAAAAAAAGAAAAAAGAAAAAAAAAGCTAGGAAAATGAAGGAAATACATGTATGTAAGGTGTTTGATAATTTGTCTCAGCGAGACAATATACCTAATGCATTCCTAATTAAACTCAAGTTGGCAAAAGCATGATGCCATGAAGTGTTCCACAAATTGCTACAGCTACACCTGCAAATAACTTGTCCATCATTTTCTTAATGCAACGGAAAACACATCTCAAATTGCTAATCATATAATTAAATGCAATCGTAATTGATCTCTACTCGGTAAAAGCATGTTGAACGTGAAGCGTCTCACAAAATGCCTCAACCGAACATAGATAACTGTTGGCCTTCTTGTTTTGATGATGTTTAACAAACAATTTACTTCTAATGTTGTTTGTCTAGTGTTTGTGTTTTCGTATTTATTCTAGGCAAACAACGCGTTGGAGGTTGGATGGAATATGCGCTACAACGATGATATCCAATGGAGGTTGGCGGAATAGTGGAGTGAAGCCTTGCAATTCAAAGTTAATTAAAGATCAAGTCCAAGCTTCATCCGCGAGATTACCAAGAAGAGCTTATTGAAGATCAAGATCTAGCTTGGGTAACTTAGTTTAGGTTTTATATTATGTGTGTTAAATACCTTAAGCTCAATATCATATACACACACGTATTTGGTTTCTATGTATATATATAGTTATATATATACATGCATGGTTTTGGGTTTTCATGTTTTGGACACACTTGCAAAATACATGAGTTTTCACAAATGAAAATTCAATTTGAGAAATTCTTTTTCTAACATGTTTGTTTTCATGTTTATAAACATTTCACAAAGTTTCATCAAGTTTGGAATTAATTTGTTATGTTTAATGGAATTTACAAAATCATGTTTTTGTTCGTGCACATGTTCGTGCATGTTTTACAAAACAGATGAGTTTTCATAAATGGGAAGTGGTATTCAAGAAATTCTTTCTTTGACATGTTTATCTACATGTTTAGAAACTTCACTCAAAATTTTACTATTTTTTGAGTTGATTTACTGTACCCAATTGATTTTACAAAATCGTGTATGTCAGCAGTTTTTCAGAAACTGTAAATCTGTGTTCAAACATTTATTTCTCTCAACTGGGAAATGCTTTTTCAGAAATTTTTTCTCTAACATGTCATTCTACATGTCTAGAACCTTCCCACAAAATTTTATAAAATATAGAGCTGTTTTACTATTTTTAATTGATTTTACAAAGCTGATATGCAGTGCTACAGTACCCGCGGTCGACCGCCACGGTCGATCGCCAAACTCTCTGGAAGTTACTCAGCTTTGCATATGGCTCGCGGTCGACCGCCGCGGTCGACCGCTGTTACTGTATTAGCCGATCGTTACACAGTAACGGTTACATTCTGTTTTTTGTTTTTTAATGGTTTTTTGGGGGTTTTTTAAGTTGTTTTCTTCAAGCCTATATATACCCCTTTGTCATAACTATTTTCAACATCCAAGAGAGTTTTTTAACCAAGTTTAAAAGAGTTTTAACAATGGTTTTAGTTTGGTTTAAGTGTGTTTAAGAAGCTTTTAAGCATTTGGAAGTTTGAGTTTGAGAAATCAATTTCACAAGAGCTTGAGGAGATCATCTATTGGTGTTTGGGCATCCAACTATTCTTCCTCTACCTCTTGATCTATTGAGAAGTTTTCTAAACTCTATTTCTAGATTTTTTATATATATATTTGATTATCATTGTTATTAAGCTAGAATTATATTGAGTTTAGTTTTGAGTTTTATCTCATTGTTACACATACCCACTTGAGCTTATTGTATCTTTCATACATAGTATATTTGGGTTGGTGAGAGTTGTAACAAATGAGTGTGAGCTTTCATTGTGTTCTCATCCATAGTAGAGAACAAACATTTATTATATTGAGCCTAATTGTGAGGATACACTTTGTACTACACTTGTACACCAAGAGAAGTGTGTGGCGAGAGTCGGGGATCGTCCCAAGAGGAGTGGCGTCAGTTGACGAACCTAGGGAGAGGTTGTATCCGAGCACTTGAGGGAGACACGTCTAGTTCAACACTTGAGAGGGTGTAGAGTGGGATTGTAAGAGTGTTAATTGTAGAGTTTTTGGTAAACTAGAAAACCGTATTGTATGGTGTAAACGTTATTCGGGTGAGCGTAGAAAACCCGGTTGTGATAGTGGATTTCTCCCCGAGAGAGGGGAGCGGAGACGTAGGATGGAAGGTCCGAACTCCGTGATCATATCGTGTGTTTGAGTTTGCTTTGGCGCACTTAATCTTATGTTTATATTTCTTGTCGCCATTGTCCATAGCTCATTATTTTTATCATCCACTATCTAGTTCATATTGTTTACCCTTGTGTTAGTTTACATATCCTTGCATATATCATATTGTATATCTCTTTGGTAGGATATATCATCTTGTGCTAGTTTTTATATCCTTGCATATATTTTTATCATATAGGATATATCTCATTGTTCATATTGCTTATCCTAGCTTATATTCTTGTTGTATTTCATACTTGCTAGGATAACTTTTTAATTAATTTTAATTGACATAAAATCGGATTAGATTAGCATAAGACCCTAATCACCCCCCCTCTAGGGTCTAACAATTGGTATCAGAGCTTGGTGCTCTTTGATTTAAGGTCTAACCATCTTGAGTTAAAGATCCAAGTTATCTTATTTGTGCTAATCTAGTTATGATTACTTTTGTCTTGCTTGCATATTTTCATATATATATCATGAATATGAATATGTTTCGTTTAGGCTATGATTCAAATGTTGCTCCAAAATTTAAAAATTTCCCTTATGCTCAATGGTGCTCTAAATTTAAAATATTTGTTGAATCTAGAAATATTGACTTATGGGAAGTTATTAATTGTGCTTATATTATGCCCACATTGGAGAAATCCAAGTGGAGCAATTATGATGAGAAAATGTTTTCAATGAACAAGCTTTTGTTAGAATTTTTGCTTAATGCTTTTGACTCATCCTTTTCTAACAAATTTGTTCATTTTGATAGTGCTTACAAACTTTAAAACTTTATTGAAGCACATCAAGGGAACTTGGAGGCAATCCAAAGTTTTGGAGGATTCTTCTTTAAGTTCATGTGGAGCATCATGCACACGGCCACAAGAGGATAACTCTTGTGTAGTAAGCGATTCCGATTCCAATAATAATTTATCTATTGATGAACTCGCTTGTGCATATGAAAGATTATCTCATACCTATACAAAATTGCAAAATAATTTTATTGATCTTAAAAGCAAGCATGTAGAATTAAAATCCGATCATGAGTTGCTAGTGTCCAAATTTGATGTCATTGAACAAGAAAATACTATGCTTAAAGAAAACAATGACATGCTAAGTTTTGAAAATAAAAAATTAACTTCATCTATTACTAACTTAACTCATGCTAATAATAATGCCATGATAGAAGTAGAAATAATTAGAAATGAGTTTAATTTATTTAAATATGATCATGTTTCATCTACTTCTATTTCTAATGCTTGTATGCCTACAAATGAGTTGGATCATGTTAAAGAACGCATATCATCTTTAGATTCAACCCTTAAAATATGCATTGTAGATAATAAGAAACCTATGGACTTGGGTGCAAAGTCTCGTACTATAACTTCTAAACCCGTACACTTTGCACACTTGTATAGCAAAGCTTATAAATGTTCTATTTTTCGGTCGTAAAGGCCATCTAGCTAAGTTTTGCTATGATGCACATAAATCTTCCAAGACTAATGTTTCTTGTGCATCTCATAAGGCTTCTTCATCACATATACATGCGCATACTCATCATGTTCATCATAAGCATGCTCATGTGTTTAAATGTGATTTTTGTGGTCGATTTGGTCATTTGGCCAAATTTTGTTTTGATTTAAAGAGAGTTTCACATTTGCAAAATAATTTTAAAAGACCATCCATGTTTGCAAATATTCCTCGTGCACATCCACAATGGTCAACATAAGCAAATACTTCCTTTCCATTGTACATATTGCAATCGGAAGGGTCATTTGAGTGATTATTGCTATGACCAATCCCGTGCACCACATATGCCCAAGAGGATTCATAACCCTAGGGCTTTGAGCTTAAATGATGGGGGTCATGTCCATAATCAATCCGGCACCAAGAATGTTTGGGTGCCAAAATGATTTTTCTTTTAACCAAGAATTTTAGTGTTCTTATTTTTCCTTTTCTTGGTTTTGAAAATTATGTTTTAAAATCTTTTGGTTATGAAAATAACTTTTCCTTGATTAATTATTTTGTTTTCATGACTATTAGTTTTGATTTTAAATGAGAGGTTTGTATTTATATACCCTCCGGATTTATTGGGTGTTTATTCCCAAATCATGTTTACTGGATGCTTAAATGTTTATATGGGTTATTACTAGCTCAAGAGCTAGATATGGTTGCCTCTCATGATTTTTTGAATCAATGATGATTTGGTCTTATGTTTTTGGATTTAAACTTTGATTTATGATTTCTTTTGGTTGATTTGTTTTTATTTGAAAACTTTTTGCATGATTCTCATGTTTCTCTTCTTTTTGATTTCATAAATTTACTTTTACAAATGGTTTTTATGTTCGTTGATATGAGACACTATTTTTTACTTTGATATATTTATATATGTTCTCATTATCTTTTTGTATGTGAGTTGTGTTTAGCATTTATGCTTTCTCACATATGTATGCCTTAGCCTTCATTTCATATATTCTCTATGGCTTTTTGATAGGGGGAGCAATCCCTACATATATATAGTTTTTATACTCACCTATGCTTATTGATAGGGGAGCTCTCGCTCTCTTCATTCCTAGTTTCCCCTTTTTGATGTTGTCAAAGAGGGAAAAATATTATGAGTATACATTTCCTCGCTTATATGCATGTGAATTATAATTTATATATTCATTTTCTTTCATGCATATATCCTTTTTATAAATTGTTTGTCATCATCAAAAAGGGGGAGATTGTTGGCCTTCTTGTTTTGATGATGTTTAACAAACAATTTACTTCTAATGTTGTTTGTCTAGTGTTTGTGTTTTTGTATTTATTCTAGGCAAACAACGGATTGGAGGTTGGATGGAATATGCGCTACGACGATGATATCCAATGGAGTTGGCGGAATAGTAAAGTGAAGCCTTGCTGTCACGCCCCGCTTCCTAAAATACCAGGGAATCGGAACACGAACAAGCCCGCGACGTATTAGATTAAGGAGAATAAATAAAATGAATATTTCTCCTCAACTAATACGCTAAGCGTCTGGAAATAATACAATGTAAAGTCACAGGTCCCCGATCATAGTAGCGAGAATATAATAAACAACACAGACAGAAAATATACATATCACAACTGAAATATCATCCGAGACACAGAGTTGGGTCAAACACGCCCTTATTACAAAACAGTCCAACTAAAAATATAAAAATACATAGTCCAATAGAAATAAAAGGAAGGTACTGCTAAAACAACTAAATCCAACATCGGACTAAAGTAAGATTCTGTAGAAAAATATCTAGCACTCATCAACTACTACAGAAAGAAAAAGTCTAAGCTTCAGATTGTTCTTCTGATCCATCTGGAAGACCTCACTGCTGCAAATCCTCTGGCTTCTGTACTATCCCGAACTGAGGCTGTTCATCTCCTAAATCTGACGTACACCAGAGAAAAACAGGTGTACGTCAGGGTGCATGGCACACGGCAAGATCCCACAATGGAGAAATAGGAACAGTCGAACGACCCAAGCAAAAACAGTAATAATAGTAAAATAAGCATGCTACTGGAATACTAATAACCTAAATGCAATCTACCACTAGAATATAATAATCAGGAGAATCCAAGAAAATCAACCAAGCAACAAGTCGATCATGCAGCCAGCGATCAGAATAATCATCCAAGTAATACGGTCATACACTAGATGAAATTAATACTTAAAAATCTACAACTCGAGACGTAGTACGTCGAGCGAAATAATCCAAACAAGGAAACCCTCATGTATATACCATATGTCTCAAATTGTAGATAATTAAATATTAATCCCGATCTATGTATAAGAGAAATACAACATGCATACATCTCACAAGAATCCATAATCACCTCAAGTAACAAGGTCATGTAACTAGCCATTCTATAACAGGTCACTGGTACAAATCTCACACAGAGTCAACGTTCATATCATCTTATAACTGATTGTTCGCACATCATCCAAGCAAATAAATTCATGAACCAAAGTAGCGACACCGATCTACTTCGACTCAACAAACCAACCCCAATGGCGACACCGATCCACTGGTACGAGCCTGGAAGATATATCAACAACCATATCCAATCACATGAACAAAGACTTTCCCACCCCAGCTCTTCTTGATTTTCTAAGTCAACACACACATGTCTCTAGGTCACTGTGACGCCCCTGGGTTCACACACGGCTGCAGTCCAAGGTGAAACCATGGATGTCAAACCTGCCATGCACCACACCGGGCGATAACACGTTTTACCATCACAATCACTATCTCTCTAGTGGAATCAACAACAGGTGTAAGTACAAAGCAAGTAAAAAAGTGAATCAACAATACTGGATGAAATGATAGAACATAATACATCTCATCAACGGAATAAACTGAAGAACATAGTCAATGTCTGAAATGAAATAAACTGGAGTTCTTACAAGTCTCAAATACAGTAAGTCTGAGTAAAGGAAATAAGGCGACACAGCCTTTACAACTTCTAGAATAAACTCTCAAATGTCTGACAACACTACAGTGGAGCTCAAAGAAAATAATACATAGATAATATGAAAAGCTGGACACTAAAGCAGTCCGCTAACCACCTGCGACTCTCCGTGCTCCTGGCTCGTGACCTGAAAGGGGGAGGGACAACGAGCGTCAAAGCGCTAGCGAGCAACATCACAACCAACCCCAAGGGATAGGGCTCGTTGTATAAGAAAATACAGTTATCACAGCATACATAAATATATATATATCAACAATTGTCCTAATAGAAATGGGTTTAAGAACTTAGGAAATCTCAACACGAGCCTAGGTACGTCGAGCGAAATAATCCAAACAAGGAAACCCTCATGTATATACCTTGTAGCTCAAATTGAAAATACTTAAGTTCCAAACCCGGAGTCTAATACATGAACAATAAAGAAAAGATAACAATCCCATTTCTAATAATAAACATATCTACGTCAAAATCTCGTAGTCGAAATGAGTGTTATGCACAGCTCATGACACTATCATGTCCAACTACATTAAAATGTCATACTCAAATACCCAAATGTATATTATGCTCAAGGTTTAGCAAAAATTGCCCAACACGGGGTCTTTAGTCGCTTATAGTCCAACACGAGGACTTTTGTCGCTTATAGTCCAACACGAGGACTTTAGTCGCTTATAGTCCAACACGAGGACTTTAGTCGCTTATAGTCCAACACGAGGACTTTACGTGAACTATGAAGTTACCACTAGTAATAGAGTGTCCATTCAACTCTTATACGCCTTGCTATACAATTCTAAACTTTGTATCAGGAAAAGTCATCTTACATGTATAACATATGAGTTCAATCTATATGTGTGTATACAGCATGTGATTAAACAGAAACACAAAGAAAACAGGAAAATCTCGGATGAGTCGACTCATGCACTCTTATGAGTCGACTCATGCCTCATGGGTCGACTCGTATACTGACGAGTCGACTCAGTAGAAGATAAAAGACAATAGGAAACGACTTTGTGAGTCGACTCATGATTAGTCATGAGTCGACTCAACATGATGAGTCGACTCATGATGAGTCGTGAGTCGACTCACGAACTGAAATCTGCATTTTTCGAACTGAACTTGTTCTACTCGTTCCACATCTTGATTTTACCGATATACATATATCTAGCCTTTAATTTTTAGGCTATTACACAGAGAGACAGTCATACCTAGCATGAGAAACTATCACTTGCATGTTAACCCTAACATTTAACTCCTAAGCATGAAGGAAAACATTAAATCAATATAAAAACTCATGTTTTTATTCCTTAAACAAAATTCCAGATCTGGATTTTCATTAAAAACTTGTTGGTAGGGGTTTAAAATCTTAAGCACATGATTTCTAACGTTCACCCTATCAAGAACATTGATTTATACTGGAAAATAAGTCTTAGGCTCAATAAAACCCATTAAAAAACGTTTATAAATAAATAAAAACATAGGGAAGGGATTGGATGAGATGCTACTCGCCTCAAATGCGAAGAATAACAATCCCCCTCGCTGCAATCCACAAGAAGCTGCTAAAGTCCCCCAAAAATCGCCCAAGAATCCCAAAAACAAGCTAGGGTTTTGAGGGGGAGAGGAAGCTAGGGCTTCTCTAGGGTTTACTGATGAAGAATGAGTGTTTTCGGGTGGGGGAAGTATATATAAGCCAATAGAAACCCGACCCGAAACCCAGAAAATCCGACCCGAAAACACCCAGAAAATCGTCGATGAGTCGACTCATGATATGTCATGAGTCGACTCATGACTCATGGGTCGACTCATAAATTATGAGTCGACTCAGCAGAAAGAAAATGGGAACAGGACTCGATATCATGAGTCGACTTATGACAGGCGTGAGTCGACTCAACCTGATCAGTCGACTCATGACATGTTATGAGTCGACTCATGAACAAAAATCTGCATACTTCGAT
>BQKN01033616.1:0-12054 GCA_022839385.1 Asparagus kiusianus
TTTTTTTCATGCTCGTAAACAAAATGAGTTGATTAAGGAGAATGGGAAGAATAAACCAGCAGATATTAAGGGTAAGGGGTTCCAAAGATCTAATAATATCTCTGAATCCTGGAAATTCAAATCTGTTGGAACTTCTTCATGGAAAGATATTTGCACCATGGGTAGGGAGATAAATCAAGATTGTGCTTTAGATTTTTTTCCTCCATCGATTGATAGCAATGGTCTCCGTTATGCTACCATTCCAAGATCTGAAATTCTCCTTAATGTGGATAGATGGAATAACACATTAGTTGGTTACGTCCTTGGAGATAAACCTTTCTATAACCATCTTAAAGGATGTGTTGGTCGACTTTGGAAACTTTCATGCTCACTTGATATTTATTCTAGAGAGAACGGTTTCTTTTTCTTTAAATTTGGTTCTTATGAAGAATTAAACAAGGTCTTAAATGGTGGGCCTTGGTTGTTTGATGGAAGATTGATTATTCTGAAAAAATGGACTGAGAATATTGGATTAGAACGAGAGCTTCTTAACTCTATCCCAGTTTGGATTAGTTTTCCATCCCTGCACCTTAAACTATGGTCTAATAATATTATTGGGCGTATAGCTAGTCTTGTGGGTATTCCTCTTTATATTGATCAAGCTACTGCAAATCGTGAGAGACTAGCCTACGCTAGATGTTTTGTGGATATCTCCTCTAAAATGAAGCTTCCAAATTCTGTAAGGTTGGATTTAGGAAATGGAGAATGGATAGAAACTAATGTGGAGTATGAATGGGTTCCTCCTAAATGTAGTAAATGTTTAAACTTTGGACATGTTGATTATCAGTGTTCTGTAGCTCTTGTTGAGAAATGGGTCCCAAAAGAGACTGTAAATGAGGCTGAAAGGAGAAAGGATGATGAAATTCATATTACAGTATCTTCCAAGACAGACATGATTGACACATAGCAAAATGGTAATCCAGATCTTATTCTTACCCATTCAGGCAATTTTATTATTTCGGATACAGGTTCTGATAACCCAAAAACTGTTATTGATATTGATACTCCTCCTGTAGTACTTGCATGTTGTTCTGATAATGAAAATACAGATCATATAGTTCAGTCTTATTTAAACTCTGTACCTTCTGCAAAATCTGATTCTATTTATGCAAATGCCATTTCAATGAAAGTTAATATTAATGCAGAGGATGCTTTAATTGAAGAAAATGTTTCAAAGATAAATGAGGATATTGATGATAAAGAGGAGTTACCAAATGTTGAGGATGATAGTTCTGAAGAGTTGATTCATAATGAAGCTAGTAAAATTGATGTTCATTCTGGAGCTACAGTCTTATTAGAGCATAAAGACTACTTTGATATAGAAATGAGTTCTGGGAAGAATACTCATACCAAAAATAACATAGAGGTGAATGTATCTGTGCAATCTGAAGGGGAAAATGGGAACGAGACAGGTATTGATTTTCCTATTGCTATTGATAATCCTGAATGGATAAATGTAAAAAATCAGCTGTTGATGAAGAAGAAAAATAACCAGGTGAAGATAAATAGAGATTCTTCTTTAGGCCCTAAGAGAGTTACAAGGGCATCATCAAATTCTACCTCATGACCATGTTATTTTGGAATGTAGGGGCATGAACAATTTGAGTAGGAGGAAGGATATTAAAAGACATATTAAATCTTTGAATCCTAGTGTTGTTGGTTTGTTAGAGACCAAAGTGAAATCAACAAAGTCTTACAGAGTTTAAAAATGTATCCCTCCTCTTTGGTCATACTGTAACAACTATATTGCTTCTAGTAGAGGAAGAATTTGGGTAGCTTGGGATGCAGAGGTCTGGAATGGAACAATATTATCTGTCACTTTACAACAGATAACAGTAATGCTTCAGAAAAATGCTGGCTTCAATCTAATGTTGAGTGTCATTTATGGAGAAAATTCAGAAATAACAAGATCTACTTTATGGGCTGATATTACTGATATTCACTCTCAAATTAACAATATGCCATGGCTGTTAGTGGGGGACTTTAATGTTTGTAGATACACCTCAGAAAAAATTGGAGGAAGGAAGCTAACTGCCAAGAAACTTCAAGAGTTCAATGATTGTATACAGAAATGTGGACTGTCAGATATCAAAAGTATTGGTTCATCGTGGACATGGCATAATAAGCAACAAGGTAGATACAGAATATATGGTAAGTTGGATAGGGCTCTGAGCAACTCATATTTGATAGATAAGTTTCCTCAAGTGTTTATAGAATATAAATGTACCTCTTCTAGTGATCATACACCAGCTCTTGTCCATCTTATGCCCAGCACTCTTTCGGGGCCAAAGCCATTCAAAATTTTTAACTTCTGGACTCAATGTTAGGGTTATGAAGAGGTGGTCAGAAGTGGCTGGAACAATTCTAAGGCAGGTTCTCAAATGTTCAAGTTGGTTTCTAAACTTAAGGACCTAAAATTTGCTCTAAAAATTTGGTCAAAACAGCCAGGTACTTCAACAAACAATAATATTATTAAGTTGTCAAAGAAGTTGGAACACATCCAGAATGAACTAAATAAAGACATGGAAAATGAGGACCTGCAGTCTACTGAATCAGCATTATGTTTCGAGCTAGATGAATGGTTAAGCAAGGAAGAGGATGAGATGAGGCAAAAGAGTAGACAATCATGGCTACAACAAGGGGATAGAAACACCCAGTTCTTTTATAATGCTATCAAGCAAAGGATATCTATGAATAGTATACGACATCTGATTGACAAAGATGGTTCCCCTATCTCTTCTATTGACCAAATTAAGCTCATTGCTCCAAAATTTTTTGAAGGTTTATTCAATCAAACCACATATTGGAATGTTTTCCCTAAAATGACAGTTAAGAGAATACTAACTGATGAAGCTAAACAATGGTTATGCAAGGATATTAATTACAAGGAGATTAAGGATGCTCTTTTCCAAATGAATCCAGATAAGGCACCAAGACCTGATGGTTTTAACGCTTATTTTTATCAACAGAATTGGAGATTAATCAAGAATGATGTGGTTTTAGCAGTGAAGTCTTTTTTCTCATCAGGTAAACTTCTTAAACAGATCAATCATACTTTCCTCACCCTTGTGCCGAAATCACAAGAAGCTACTTCCATAAATGATTATAGACCAATATCTTGTTGCAATGTCATTTACAAGATTATATCTAAAATATTGAGTAACAGACTAAAATTGGTGGTGGGAGAATTGATATCAAAAAATCAACATGCTTTTCTTCAAGGGAGACATATAGGTGAATGTTCCTTATTGGCTCATGAATTGCTAAGGGATTTCTCTAAGAATCATGGGAAAAGAGCTTGCTTAAAAATTAATTTGCACAAAGCTTTTGATAGCATTAACAGAGAGTTTGTATACTATATTATGCACTGTATGGGTTTTCCAGTCAAATGGATCAATTGGATCAAGGAGTGCCTTTCAACAGCATCTTTCTCAGTTCTATTAAATGGCTCCCCTAATGGCTATTTTTAGAGTAATAGGGGTATTAGGCAGGGAGACCCTCTTTCTCCTTATATTTTTGTATTAGTGATGAAATTCTGGTCTATTGGGATGGAGCTAGCTACAATCTCAGGAAACATTCAAAATTTTAAGAAGAACAAGAATCTGCAAGTCTCTCATATCTTGTTTGTTGATGATATGTTGGTTTTCTGTAGAGCAAATAGGAAATATTTCGAAGGTATAAACACTCTGTTAGACTCTCTGGTTCTTCATACTGGTCTGAGTATCAACCGAAGCAAAAGCATGATATTTTACAGCAGAGGTTGTATTAATACAAATGAACTAAGCTCTATAGTGGGAATATCTAGAGGAACTCTGCCTATGAAATACTTGGGTTTACCTCTATCAATAAATTACCCTAAAGCTAAGGATTTTATTTCCCTAATTGATAAAGTTAGGAATAAGATTGAGGGTTGGATGACTCACTCCTTATCATTTGCTGGGAGGCTTGAACTCATTAAAGCAGTCCTGTATAGTACCACATCTTACTGGTTCTCTGTTTATAATTTTCCTATCTTTGTTGTACACAGTTTGGAAGCTATATTTGCTAACTTTCTTTGGAAAGGTAAGATGCACGCTATTAACTGGAAAGGAGTTTGTAGGCCAAAACAAGAAGGAGGATTTGGCCTTAGAAAATTAAATGATCTCTGTCAGGCTGCAGGTTTAAAGTTGATTTGGCGTCTCCTTACTGTAAATTCTCTGTGGACTAATTGGATGAATATAAGATATATCAAGGGTGTTAATTTCTGGGATTCTTCTTCTAACTTAATGGATTCTGGCACTTGGAAGCATCTTTCAGGTCTCAAAATCAAAGCTTTGAATTGCATAAGAAAGTCTATTGGAAATGGTGAGTCTACTTCACTCTGGTTTGATCCATGGCTTCATGAAGGCAGAATTATTGAGTTAATACAGCATCCTACACCTCAACTCACTGGCACAGAGAATTGGACAGTTTCATGCATCATTCAAAATTCTCAATGGAATATAATGTTACCTTGTCTTATGCCTCTGGTGAATGCAATAACTGAAATCCCAATTTATGGACAAAAAGATCAATGGATTTGGCTACCTGCTGTTAGTGGTACTTTCTCTTTTGCTTCGGCTTGGGATCAAGTTAGGACTCCCTACACTATGTTTGAGCTTTACAATGTGGTTTGGTTCCCTTCATCAATTCCTAAAATGGCCTGCTGTTTGATTAAAAGTCTATACAATAGACTGGCTACTAGAGACAGGCTTTCAAAATTTGGGATTTCTTCAGTGGAAGATTGTGCTTCTTCGTATTAGTGAGAAGGAAACTAGAGACCATCTTTTCTTTCAATGCCCTTTTACAGCTTTTATTTGGAAACTTTGTAAATTAAAATTGCAGTTGGATACTACTGATATTCAAGATCTTAGAACTGAAGCGATGCATATTCAACAGAAATTCAAGGTGAATGATAGAACATACAAACTGGCTAGATTGGTTTTAAGTGCAACTGTGTGGCATATCTGGCAAGAAAGAAATCGTCGAATCTTTCACAATCAACGGATGCATAAGATTTTGGTGTTTAGGAGACTTTATGAGGATATTAATGTTCTGCTTAGAACTTGTAACTGGAAGGCTGGAAATGAGGTTGTCCTAGCTAATTGGAGTTTGGACCCGATAAGTTGTGTAGACAGAGTTCTCTCTTAGTGCTTTTGAGTTTTGTTTGTGTAAGGCAGTACTATCCTTCCTTATGTTTTGGCTTTGGGTCATACTGATATCTTTCTTTAGTTTCTTTAGTTGAGGGTGACGGCCAGGGTCCTCTCCCCTCTCTGGAGTTTCTAAAGTTTGATTCTCAGTGGTGCCTAGCCAAATGATGTAAATATGTACTAGCGATTTTGATATTAATGAAATTACTTATCTTTCAATATATATATATATATATATATATATGTAAGTATCCTTGCATGAAAGGTTTTTTATATTAATAAATGAGTTGCTAGAAAGTTTGGTGGACATCAACTTCAGCTGATAGGAGTCTTACTCTCTGAGAAAAAACTTATGTCAACTTAAGTGGACGTCCACTAAGTTTCTTAGTCATTGATGATCATTTGATTGATCTACATTGTGGATGATCTGCTCCATTCAACTTGATCTACATATTCTAAAATCCCAACACACCAAATTTAGGGTGAACCCATTATGGTTTCACCATTCATCCACTCGTATCAATTTTAACGGTTTCAAATGAATAGAACTTTTACACGACTCGACGGAGGGTCAAACCACGATGGGTTCACCCCAAATTTGGTGTGTTGGGATTTTTGAATATGTAGATCAAATTGAACGGAGCTGATCATCCACAATGTAGATCAATCAAATGATCATCAATGACTAAGACACTTAGTGGGTGTTCATTTTTGTTGACATATTTTTCTCTCTCTCTCTCTCTCTCTCCCTCTCTCTCTCTCTCTCTCTCTATATATATATATATATATATATATATATATATATATATATATATATTATGGAAAACCAATATTCACTGGTACAAAAGGACGCATTCCAGAAGGAAAATTTCGTCTAGAATAATCATAATTTTGTCTAGAAAAACTATTCCAGATGGAATTCCATCTGGAATATGCATCTAATTAGTTTACATCTAAAATATTGTATTCTAGACGAAAATTCCGTCTAGGATATATTCTAGACGGGTTTTTATAGATGAAAAAAAAAACCGTCTGGAATACATCCCAGACGAATATTTTCCGTCTGGGATATAACCCAAATGGATTTTTTCCGTCTGGGATATGTTGTATCTCAGACGGAAAATTCCGTGTGAGATGTATCCTAGATTGATACATCCCAGATGGAAAATGACGTCCGGGTTGTGTATCCCAGACGGAATTCCGTCTGGGAATATCCCTGACGGAACTTTCCATCTGGAATATTGCCAGATGGAATTCCGTCTGGGATACACAACCTAGACGGAATTTTTCGTCTGGGATGTCAGACAGTAACCCAGACGATTTTATATCCCAGACGGATATTTCCGTCTGGGATACAATCTTCCCACTTTTAAGCAGTTTCCAAATTTCCTATTGTATACCTGTAATTCCACTCAAATTTCCTATTGAATAAACCTGTAAATCCAGCTTACAAATCAACAATAAAAACCACATATATACCAACCACACAAACAATTAAACTATCCGTGAAACAACTTAAATAAATCACACAAACAATTCTAAACGACTACGCCAACAAACACATGTTTTTTCATACATATCATCTCTCTCTTAAAGAATCTCTGCCAACTTATAATCATCCACATATATATACGTATAAATTTGCCGCACAACTCATAATCAACTCACTATTAATAATATTTAAGATCTCATCACACGTTTGTTTTGGGCTCAACACAAAGAAAGTTGTGATTTAAAAATACAAGGACGAGTTACAAACCGATATCCAGGTTCCAATTAGAAAACTTATCCCCCCCCCTCCCCCCCCGAGCATTATTTTCTCTAGAGATGCTCAAAGAAACACTTGCACCTGCAAGATAAAACAAGGTGGCATTATTTTTAAGAATATGATATATTCCTAAATTTAGAAGTATGCTTAGTAATAACTAAACATGAGGCCAAAAGGGTTCAGAGAATAAAAGCTCAATATATAAAACCATGCGGTGATTCCACACTTTAGTTTGAGTCACCATCTCAAACCTCTCTATTAACTCCCTAGAACTATAAACATTTACCCAAAATAAATATTTTAGTTTTCACTCATTTGTCCCTCTCTAGAATCATGACACTCAATTAACATGGCAAATAGGTTTTTGAGGTGTTAACTCGATTAGTGACTGAGAGTGAAGACGCACATGCATATATTCACACATACACATGCACCCATCCATGTGCACACGTACAAATACAAACTATTCATAAAGTCAAAGTGACATGAAAATGTAACCACCCTATCACAAGCAATAATACCACCAGGCTCCATCCAAGCTCTGTTGTTCCTTATGGGTTATAAGATGAAATTAGCTGACAATAGTTATGACATGTCATCTCATTGTGATTAATTAGTCTCCAAAGTGGAGTCCCAGATATAAATACATCAACTGAAATAGTAATCTAATCGTCTAGGAAAATCAGCCTCATTATAGTCATTTTGGCTAATAGCCAAAGTATTTTGCTTTTGATAATGGACTTCAATTATCTTTCTACCATGGAAATATCTTGATCAATATGTTTAAATTAAGAGATCTCATCTAGTCAAATTTAGCCAAAAATGACAATAGGAACAAGCCCAAAAAAACCTGGAGATATTTCAAGAAAAGATGAAATTTTATGAATCTATTGGGAAATAAGTCAAATATTTAAAACATTATATATTAATCAGAGTTGTGGAGGTATAAGTGTTGATTAACTTATGGTAGAGACAATTTGGCAATACAACTAATTAAACAGCAGAAAAAGGACCAATTTGCTAACTTCTTGATTATCTGTGACTAGTTATAATTTATGCACAAGACACATACACAAGACACATACACACATACAGTCAAGTATATATACACAAGACACATACACATGCACAAGACACATACATACATGAGAAGACTTATAGCAATAATTTCCTTGTCATTTTCAATCATGCACAAGACACATACACACATACAGTCAAGTATATATAGAGTTATTATGAAGAAACTTGTGTATGTTAAGTGCATAAAATATTTACTAAAACACATAATTATCATAAAAACAAAAGTTGAGAACTACATATTAATTTCTGTAATTTGTTATGTGATTTTTATTGATGTTTGACTTCTAACATATCTTTACCATAGGGCAATATTTCTCAATAACAACAAACCAACAGGTCCCATAAAATCACGAGTGCTATGAATATATCTAGCATTGCATTCATGGAGTAATAGACATACAATTAACTAACTTACCACATAAAATCAAGAGTCATCATCATCGTCAATTTCCCTCCTCTGCACGCCACTACTGCTTCCTCCAGCAAGTCCAGCCTGAAAATAAATAGATTTACATTTAGAGAATGAAATTTAACAATATAAGACATATTATTAATTTACCTTTGCGCCAGCGTCTAAATCTATTTGGTCCAATATTTCTCCAAATAATTCAGCTGAAATCTTCCCGGACAAGCATAAAACGATGTGTGTAAAAACATCGTCGCTAGTAGGGGATGAAGGCATATATGAACACATAGTCGTCGTCAACTGCATGAGTAATGTAGGGTCGATCTTACCACGCAGATAACGGTTGACTTGCATAATTGTAGAAGTGGTGTGAGTTCTGTTTGATGAAGCTGTCGCAGTCAAGGTAGTCGAGGACGTTGTGGAGGATTTTCTGGAGGTACCCCGCTGAGTTCCAACCCCCCATCAATGGAAATCTGCCCCGATTATTATATCCCCATCACATTCATTGCAATGACATTATTTTTCTCTCTAGACAAGACATGAGGGTCATTAGCAGCTTCTTGGGTAGCACGTAGTGCTACATCCTTCGACACGGCAGCAATATTATCCTAAATCACATAAGGAAAATAGATATATATTGAATTGGTAAATAATGAAATGTACACTGTGCATAATTAGTAGAAGTTAATAATGACGAAACAAACATATTGACGTAACAAACATATAAGTATTAGTAGAAGTTAATGATGACGAAACAAACATATTAATAAATAAATGCACTTTTCTTAGAGTCATGATCTCCCTCAATGCTTAATTTGGATGCTTGTGCATGTCACAGAAAAAAGAATAGTTTTGAGAGGGTATCGTAACTAAAATTCTTATTTAAATTCTCTCTTCCATATCATAACGCATTAACTTAGATAAACCGAATAATATTTATTATTTGTGCAAATGCCTTTGGTTGTGAAGAATACGTGAGGTATCACAGAATCATTCGGCATGGCATTTCTCCTTTTTGGATATATCATGACAATTTATTGTTGCAAATGTTCTCTCTTCTATATATATAGGAAGGTTATTGTTTTAGTGATTTACAAGAACACTATTACTTAATTCTATAAACAAAAAATATAATAATCTTTGAAGGATGTGTCTTATAAGGATAAGTTCCAAAGTCCTGTGTGTGTGTATACATATGAAATGTTCAAATTAATTATTTTTTTGGACAGATTAATGTACTTTTGATATGTTCTTAATTTGTACCCACTAAACCCTACTTATTACTTATGTTAATATTTTAGTGAATTGGAATGTAAGGTTTGGTTACAAAGTTGTTCTATTAACAAAGCTAAAGGGTATTCCACGACATAGTTGTTAGAGCATGTTTGGTTGCTTATAACTTGATAGGGAAAAAGTATAAAAAGTGGTTGATTGTGAGTTTCACATCCACTTTCTAAAACCTTTATGTTGTTTGGTTAACAAGGTAAATAGGTGATGTTACAACTAAGACGTTTATGTGGCACTTCTATAATAGTAAATCCCTTGAATTTGGAATGATTTTGGGTGAAGTTAACATAACTGTCAATCTTATGTGAATGTATCTTTCCCGGCTACAATAACTTTCCACCGTTGTTCTTTATAGAGAGATTGAAGAAGGTCTTCGATTATGTAGTTTCTATTATTGTGAATTTAAATGTTAATTCTGAATTTATCTTTAGTTTAGGAGGACCAATGGTAAAAGTCTTAATTCATGGATTGATTTGTAAGACAAGGGCAAAAGTGCCTTTTTAAATGTCTTTCATACAATCAATTTAGATGCATATTTAAAAATAAACGAAAAGAAAAATTGGTATTTGTCACTAGGAAGGCATGGTTTGATAATTATAGGTCTTCATGACCAGGCTACGACTTTTAAAAAAAAGGAAAAACAAATAAGGACATGACTTAGAAGATTAAAATAACAATTTATCATGTGAGGAATTTGTACATAATCCTAGCTGGTATAAAACTCAAACATATTCATGAATGTGGCCCTGTAAAAAGCCGTGGGTGGAAATGCAAATTTTTTTTTAAGAAGCCTGATTTTGAAGTACAACAGTTTAAATTCTTAATTAATGAAACGTACAACAATGTAATAGTTATTATCTAATGATTTATTGAAAAATAATTACCACCAACACTATGTTTTCTTTAATCTTGTCTTCATCTTTATATGTTGAGTGAAAGGTGCCGTAAGCTAACTTTGCCTTCAAATTGATCGGCATTGTCGGTACAAAATATAATAGTAAATATCGAAGAGTTTGGTCATATTGATAATTGTAGCATGTGAATACATCAACTTTAAATATTATATCATGTCTTGACAATAACTATACTCAAGATTGGCAAAGGACGTCGATCCAAAGTGGTGGTCAAGAGCTTGCGCTTGCTATGTCGGTTCGTCGAGCCCTTCTTAGATTTATTCTTAAAAAAATGGTGTTAAAAATGAATTGCATTTACAATATGCTTTTGTACGCAACATGATAATGTACTCATACCTGTGCGGACTCGGTATCCCAATAAAAAAGAATAGTCATGAAATGATCGAGATCCACCCTCTCATCGAGATTTAAAAATCTCTGCCAATCTTGGGTATATTTATCATATGTTGATATCTTCAGCTCATGTCGCCACTGTTTGAGCACGGCCTCAACTTTGATGTTGAAAACATAGTGCCACGCTCCAGGGTAGTCCTCAAGACAATAGTATTCCTTCAATTTTGTATCTACATATATAAGATATGTAAGCAGCGAAGTAATGCAAAATCATTTATACAAAACTTTTAACAAAAACAACATACATAAAAAATTCAATATCTAGAACACTAACACGGGTAAAAGATGAAACATGGAAGTAGCCAACTTTCTACATAATCTAACTTTCTAAATAGACTAAGTGTTAACAAGAAGGAATGATCGAGGATATGTAATCGTCACAAACAAGTGCTTTCACAAGGGATACCTAGATGTTGCATAGTAAAACATGAGATTTACTAACCATTTTGTGTTTGAATTTTCTGTTTGTGGTGTGAGTTCTGTGCTCCTCAACTTTGTATGAGTGTGTGTACACGTGTGTAGGCATCGAAAATTGCCGATAGGTCCCCACTCACAGCTCGGTATTAACGATCGACGATCGGACGATGTTACCCAGTTCACAAGAGCTCAAATGACGCCGGTGAGCGATTGAAGCAAACCGACGGATGACGTGATCCGACAGAATGTCAGAATCACGAGGATACGGGTTGACCGAAAACCCCGCGATCACCGCAATTGGACCAACGCCCGCTGTGCCCCGATCACCCCACGGATAATCCAACCATTGGGACCTACAGGGCTCGCCGTCACGATTCCAACGTATCCGAAATCACTCAAATCCGAGTTCGGACGAAAAGTCAACGGCAGGACAACGGCAGAACAACGGCACAGCCTCGGACTGCGTTGGGACACCCAAATGGGCCTCGGCAGGCCCGAGACACCCGAGGGGTGTCTTGGCAAAGCCAAGACACCCCAGGGGTGTCTCGGCCAGGCCGAGACACCCCAAGGGTGTCTCGGCCA
>BQKN01033617.1:0-10845 GCA_022839385.1 Asparagus kiusianus
AATGGGATGATAAGTCCTCATAGTTGCTCCAATCGCAACAAAATTCTATCATGTTAATGATCACCTCTGATGATTGGCACCGTTATTCCCACGAGTAACACAGCCTAAGTAGTAACCTACCATGCAACATGTTATTACTTCGGTCAATAGTCACACTCCAACGTCCCTGAACTACATGACCTATTCCGGCTATCCTAACATTCCCTTAGAATAATCGATGGGTAGCAACCTACCATGCGATGGCTCCTACAACAATCGATCGTCATATTCCTACATCCATGAACGATTCGATTATCATTTACGTCGTCATCCTCGCAGACGACTATAATTATCAAGGGCGGCTTAGCAGGCGACATGTCCCAACTGTTCCCTCAGACAGCAACTCGCCAAATGGCAAGTCATAGCTGGGGTCTTCAGCTGGTCGCATGCACGAGCAACTGCTCTTTGTTTCAAGCTAAGTGTCGCCCTCTCGATTTCGCCTGAGCTGCAACATGAAAGTCAGGGTTAACCCGACCCCACGCTATAAACAACCAAAAGCAGAAGGGGATCCTAGCGACTGAGTCCAAGACAGACTCATCAAAGGCTCGCCACATTACGAGAAATGGTATGACTAGCTCGACTCAGGCGAATAACAAAAAGTGAAAGCGGGTCCAACATAGTGACCGCCAGCGATCATATCAACACCAGAAAATAAAAAAAAGGGGAGGAGGGGTTATGCACGCAAAATGTTAAATAACCCAAAGCATGAAAAGCGTTGTCAAGTGAAGTTTACGAACAATATAATTAAACATAACATCATCGAAAGTTTTTTTAGGCATAACAAAAGGAGAATATCCTAGAGTAGCTTCGACAGACTGAAGGTGGCGACCTTCGCTTTAACGTCTGCAAGCTCCGTCGCCCTCTTGACTTGGGCCTGTTCCTCCTGTCGTCACCGAAGCCGAACGAGGGCAGCCTTATCGTCCTCTGCCTCCTGGCACAGACCTTGGAGAGCCTTCCACGCTCCAGTAGCAAGGCGACAGACCTTCGCGTTCTCGGCCTGCCACTTCTACAAATTCTCTTCCCCCCGAGGAGACTCCACCTCCATGAAGGAACAGTTGTCGTGGTAAGCGTCCATCTTGTCCAGCAAGGTGAGATGTCCCTTCTGCAGACGTTTAAGCTCGGCCTCCTACGCCAAAATGCGCCTCGCCAGAGCCTCCCACTCAAACATGACGCTCATCGCCAAAGGTGGGAGCTCGTCGCCTGAGTCAGTGTGCACCAAACCCTCGAGGTGATACATCAGCCCCTCCAAGCGATGGAGCTCTCGCTCACATCGCTGGGCAAGCTGGGGACCACCTACGCAATGGATCTCCTCTAAGCTTTCCTCTATGAAGGGGAGCATGTCGTAATACCGACCGGCGCCCTTACTAACGATGATAGCAGTCCCGCGTATGGTGTCCTCCAGCTGTTGGAGGATGACAAACACTCTCGTCGGAGGAGGAGCCGAAGCAGAAGACCCTCTGGTCGGGTCTACAGCTAAGGGTGGCGTCGTACCAGCGCCGGTAACAGAGGAGGAGGAGCCAACACTGTCGGAAGCTATTGAGCAGAGGGGATTTTGGAGCTTTCTCTTTTGGGGCGAATTTTCATAAATACGAGAACTCAACCAGAGGGATGGCGAGTACATCATATAGCCAAAAGCCCGACGGCTGAAATTGGCTATCCTAAATAATCTAACGGCTCAGATGTCTCACGACGCTTCGATCTCAACACCCATAAAAGCCACGGCTCTTGGGACTCCAAACCGATCGTTCAGATTGAGCACGGAAGGCGAAGCGTCCCGTCACTTCACAATTAATGAACACTAACGTGCCCGTAGCACCTTAGCTAGCAAGCATTTAGGTCCACAGGCAGACACGTGGCATGAACTCACCTGCGTTTAAATTTTCACCTACAATATAAATTCGCCATCACTTGAGTTTCGCTTTTAACGCAAACTCGCCCGCACTTGAGTTTCGCTTACAGCATAAACTCGCCCACACTTGAGTTTCGCTTGCAGCGTGAACTCACTAGCATTTGAGTTTAGCTTTCAACATAAACCCGCCAACACGCGAGTTTCCCTCAACTCGCCACAAGCTTAGGCCTCGCTTACAACACAAACTCATCAGTTCGCCTGTAATGCAAACTCGCCCAGGCCTGAGCTTCGCCTACGGCATGAAATCACCGGCGGTTGAGTATACCCAAGACATAAAAGAAGCATGAAAGGAATATGTGCGCAACGAGAAGGTGCAAACTTCATTAGATGCTTCTAGACAGTACAATTGAACAAAGTTATGACTTTACAACCAAGAGAGTCATAACATTACATTCAAGAAGCAAAACGTGAGCCAGAACATCTTGAATCTACTCCTATCCTACGGGTTTATTCTAGGAGTTTGAAAGATGCAAGCTTGGCTCTGGCTGCGGCTATCTTCTCCGCATACATGGCGCGAGCTTTGTCCTCTGCCTCCTGGTGGACTCGCGCCTCGAAAGAAGCATTAGCAGCGGCATCCTCCTGAAGCAGCAGTGGGAGATTACGCCTCTCTCTGGCGAGATCGCCTTCCACCGTCTCGCTCTTAATGCGCAAACCTATCAAGACTGATTCCCCCTCTACGCGCGAGATCGTGTCTAAAAAGATCAAAGAAACGACAGACTCCATGTCAGATTGCAATAGGAGGTGCCGAAGATCTAGACAAGCAATAAGGGCCTCTTTGTCTTCTATGTCTTGCCTTCGACACTCTTGTTGCCACATGGCATGATGGCGGACTGGAATCAAGAATAGCTTCACTTAGGACTCCAAATCCGTGTGTCACAAGTCCTCCAATTTTGTCAAAAGCAATTCCAGATCGATGAGCCTCATGGAGCACCGTACTCCGAGCATAAAGTCACCCTGGCAACGGAGACGAGCCACACGGTCTGAGTGGGACTGCTTCAGCTCCGCGAAAGTATCATGACCCTGATCAATGAGCGAGATCACTCGTTTCACGGCATCCTCCAACTCCTCTAACTGGGCCAGAATAGAGTCTGAGGGTTTAGACTCCGGATCACGGTCAGGCGTGAGGGACGAGGAAGAGGCATCATCCCCTGTCTTCTTCGCATTAGAGGCCTTCGCTTGCGGTGTCATCTCGAACAAAAAGGAGACAATCAACGCAGCACTCCCTCCAACAAGAAAAGAGGGCAATATACGACGTACAGACGAAGTATGTGTTCGTCATCCAGCGGTCCAGATTGGTCGGCCCAACCATCTTTAATGCGAAACGACGTGCCAATGTCAGTCCAGCTGGCGAGCACTCGGGACCGTGATCAGACACATGGTTACCCCCCCAAATCAGCATTAATTTCACCTTCAGCTTGAGTTAGCTATGGTCAGAATGCACCCATGGCTAAAATTCGCCTACGGCTTGAGTTCGCCTGTAGTTAGAATCCACTAACAGTCTGAACTCGCCTACGCCTAGAATCCGACTATAGCTTAAATTCGCCTATAGTTAAAAGCCCACCAGCAATGGCCTCACAAAGAAAGATGAAAGCCGAAAGACAAAGGCGACAGTGACTAGGAGGGGTACATGCACAAACACATTTGGGAAACCAAAAGAGCATAACATTCATCCAGTCTTAAGACAGTACATTTGAACAAAGTTATGATTTCACAATCAAACAAGTCATGACACAGTGTCAAAAGCAGAACAACCAAAATGTCTTAACACGGTTTTAGACCTGAAATCCTAGTCCAACAAACTAAAGGATGTAAGCTCTGCTTTGACCGTGGCCACCCATCTCGTGTGGTCCTCCCGGGCTTTGTCTTCAGCCTCTTTCCGCACCCATCTTTAAAGCTTGACCTGGCGGCAGCATCCTCCTGGCGCAATGTGTGAAGGCTTCGAGTTTCCTCCTCGGCAGTCTTGCTGACCTTTACACTCTTAGATTGAAGCCCCCTCAGAGTCGCCTCTGCCTCCCCCAGCTCGGCCCTCAGGCGGGATACAGTAGAAGTGGCGTCGCCTATCCGCTCTTCCAGTGAGCGCTGCTGACCTACCCAGAAGGCGACATAGGATTCCAAGTCTGCTATCTCCCTGGAGCAGACTTCCTGCTCCTAGGCCTCCCGACGCCTAGCGTGAGACAAGAGAGGTTCCACATCAACTTTCGGACCTTCTCGCAGCAAAGTCTCTAGACTCGTTAGGCATGACTCCAGAAGGAGTAGCCTCTGCACACAACGTGTGGTGAGCCGGCATTCTCCCAGCCGCCTGAGATCGGCCACACGATCCAGGAGAGACTGTTTGAAGCCATCATATGTCCCCATGCCAAGACTGATGAGGGAAATTCCCTGCTTCACAGCATTAGCAAATTCCTCGACGTGAGCCTGTATGGACAAGGAATCTGAGGAAACAGGCTCTTGACCCGGAGCAAGCGCCGTGATGGGTGGAACTTCGAGACAAGGTTTGGCCCCAGGCTGAGGAACGGAGTTTGAGGTGGAGGAAGTCGTGGTACCCTCAGATTTGTCATCAGAAATCAAAATAGGCTCGGCTGCACGCTCTTCGGTAGTCGGCACCTCATCTCGAGCTGCATAACACGATAATGACACAGGAGAGAGTTAGGCGAGAGGTACCTACTCGACTTGCGACACTTTAACCAAACTACACAAAAATCGGGACGAAAGGGTACCTTCGGTGGCAGCAGCCTCGGCGGCACCCGAAGAGGACGCCTCCTTCCTTTTCTTCGAAGCAACTCTCTTCACCTTCGGCGCCATTCTGAGTGCAACGAAAGGAAACTTGGACTTTCTCTGGAGAAAGCAATAAGAAAACTGTGAACTCCCTTAACAAGGAGGAGGGGAATTAAATACTCATAGCCTGGGCGGTTGTCTGCCATTCGATTGGACCGTTCGGAGCCAAACAGTCGAGAGTAAGGCCGAACAACTCGGGATCTCGCATGAACGGCCAAGATCTGGCAGTTCTTAGGCACGATCTTCAACCAACGGCCCAGATCGGGCGTAGAGAATGAGGAGGCCCACTATACCGTCTTTAATGCGAAACGATATGCCCACGTCGTCTTAACTGATGAGCGTATTAATGCTTAAACTGACACATGGCCCACTAAGAGCGGAGCCCACCCGCGGGTCAAAGTCATCATTTAAACTCATAACGTTCGAGTTTGCCTGATGGTTGAGCCGTTCGGGCTTGTACGCCACTCTGAAACTCGAGTCAGTCCCAATTTCACCTCTAACTAGAATCCGCCAGCAACTGGAGTCCGCCAGTAGTTAGAATTTGCCAGTAGCTGGAACCCTCCAGCAGATGGAACCCACCAGCAGTGAGGATCCCCTTTGCGGCCAAGCTCTGACTAGTATGGGTCCGTGTTGAACAACGCCAAAAAAAACAAAGAGAGAGGTGGGGCGCACACAAAAGAAGTAATGACTAGAAACAAAAGGATAATTTTATTCATTAAAAGAAATTCTAATACAACGAGGGAATCAAAAGCAAATTACAAAGCTCTCAACCGCAACTCCGCCTCACGAATCTCCCCAGCGTGGCGAAGCTCGAGCCTCCTCAGGATTTCTCAGCGAAGATCCTCCTCGGTGCGCGAAACTAAATCTTGGACGGTGTGTTTGGCCTCCTTGAGGGCTCGGTCTTTCTCCTCAACAGAACCAGCGACCAGTTGCCGTCGAGACTCGATTTCCTCCAACTCCCTTACCAGCTATTCACGAGCCTCCTCCTAAGTAGCTAGTGAAACGCCCCTCCTCTGGGAGGTACATAAAAATTTGAGCATGACCTATCTGTAATAAGAAGGGTCAACCTGCTAAATCTTTATGCACATCACAACATAGATATACTGAGGGGCGAAAAATAAAGCAGTGGAGATGCATATGCAATACCCAAGATCACGAGGTTGACAGCAGAGTCCATAGAATACCAAAATGGAAGAGAACTAAAGGGTAATACAAAATATTGCAATAATAGCAGTGGCTACAACATTAATACATGTTTTATAAGTCAAAGGTACTACAAAAGTAAACATAAATTAACCCCTATTAAGATTTTCCTCTGGAGCTAATCTTCAAATTCAGGGTCTGTAATGCCCTTATCCTTGCCAGTTGTATGACCTGCGAGTGGATTCAGAAATAATAGGGGTGGGCCTAAGGCCCAATAGGTAACCATAAAAATCTCGGGTACAATCCAAGGGAACGAATAAAAATGATAGACATAGATATCAAATTTGGACAACGAGGTCTCAACATTAAGTTGCCATTCTTATATCGTAATCATTGACCGAAGTGAAATAACATGTAAAGATGAATAATCAAGGTCTAATATTCAGGATTCCAAACTCCCCAATCATGGGATAATTAATAAACCGCGCATGCCTTTATACACCCACCGGTGAGCGTCCTCACACAGGGCATTGTCCCACCGGGACACTATAACATTACCACCCACCGGTGAAGCTTACTTCACACAAGGCATAATCCATGAATATAGACAATCAATCTTCAACAAAGAGAGGAATACTATCATTATCAATAGTTGAACCATCGAATCAATTCGAATTGTTGTAATGAAATCATTCAAGGATATCGAAGGTATAAAACTAAAATAAACAACATTAGGATAGCAATGATTAACCAATCAACAACGAGCCCATGCATGAGGTGAATCAAATAGGAATATTATGAAAATGATAAGATATACAATTAGCATGGGAAACTAACTCGCAGGAACTTCAAGAAAGTAATCAATCGAACTCTCAAAGACTTGAGAGGAAACAATGAAAGGTTACCTACCGATTATGCCGGGATCCTCTCGGCCAACGAATGAATCCAAGATTCTCTGTCCTATATATACATGTATACCCACATGAGATTCTAGACACTATGTCTTTTAAAACTTTAACTTAAAAATTATATCATGGTATAAGCTACACCCTAGATGATTGCATCTAATATCTCTAATATGCACAGCAACATAAGTAGTGTACATGCAGCAGATTTAGGTGAATAGATGGTACAATAATTGATGTCCAAAATGCATGAAACTAGTCCCAAATGACTCCATTATGAGTATAATTTCAGATTATAAAACTTTTATATCAATGCATGGTGTATAGTAAGAGTTATGCTCTCAGCAAACTACACATATCAAAACTATAGCAGAAAAACATAGGTTACTATCTGAAATGAATAATTCACTTTGGGTATTTAACACTATACAAATGAGCTCATAGTTGGTATATAAGTAATATGATGGGTTAGATTCCAAGTCCAATTAGTTTCATCAAACTTTCAATTTTATAATGCATGTTACATGCAAAACAACACAAGGGGGTAGACTGGAATTGCCAGTACATATACTAGGTATTAGAACTAGGTTTAGACTTACCAAACGTTACTCAAATTAATTAAAACTTTCATCAACAGAAATACAATTGAGTTTATTTTTAGGAATAGAAAGAATTTTATGCATGCATTGTATATGTTGAGATATATGCTCTTTACAAAGGACATAACTCAGGCAGACAGTTTCAGACACATGCACTGAGTTAAACCATACTTTTAAATAAGTAAATGATCTCAGAATTAAACAAACAAGATCTCAAATGAAAGCCAAGAAAGTGTAGTTTCTATAACAGAAAGAATTTTATGCATGCATGGTATATGTTGAGATATATGCTCTTTACAAAGGACATAACTCAGGCAGACAGTTTCAGACACATGCACTGAGTTAAACCATACTTTCAAACACGTAAATGATCTCAAAATTAAACAAACAGGATCTCAAATGAAAGCCAAGAGAGTGTAGTTTCTATAACAGAATGAATTTCTTCATTTGGATATATACAAAGAAAGTTATGATCTGTTTAGTGGTAGTGTATCTTGCTGGAAATTTCTGCACGAAATTTCTGTTTCAAGATAACATTGACATGCAAGCCCTAAAATGTTACATGCAAGACTAAAACCAAATTAAATATTATAATCTCAGTCTAATGTTCTTAACAACAACATGTAAAAGAGAATCATACCTAGTATTGAGTCTTGCTTCACTTCCTCCTCCAAAATCCTCAACTAACTCCTTTCTCCTCTCCTTCTTCTTCAATGTTTGGAGCTTATGGAATCTATTTATTTTTCTTTTTTTTTTTTGCGCAAGAGGAGAGGGGCTGGGGTTTGGTTGGCCAGAGGAGAGGGATAAGGGTTTGGAGAGTTTTTTTTTCTTTAGAATGGCAAAATGAGAGGTGGAGGGCACATATATATAAGCCCATGTGAAGAGAAATCTTCAATTTGGCCAATGATGAGGGTTTAAAATGTAAAATACTCCCACTAATATGGCTGACCAAAATTAAACAATTATGTTAATTAGAGTGTTCAAATTAGCTATTTAATGATTTGGTTTTCTCTAATTAAGGTTTAAAGCATGGTTAACTTAGGTTTACATGCTAAGTTTGTATGCATGCTATGACTTAGTTAACTAGATCACAATATGAGAATTAGCTAAGTTTAAATTCTCATACTAGAAGATTATATGAGATGCAATGAAAAAAAGAATTTACTAATTTATGGATTGGTATCGGTAATGGTATCCGATCAATGCAAGGAAAAAAAAAATTTGGAATGTTACAGCTAGTGAGGCCTGCGCATTAGCAATGACTTGCTTGAGCCATACTATCTCCGAAGACAAGCGAGAGAGGTGGGAGTCAGCCTTTTGTTACTCATGGTTCACCCGTTCGTTCTCGGCCTTAACACGCTCTAACTCTTCCGACAGCCTTGCCTCCAACGACATGGTCTCGTTCAGTCTGCAGTCACGCTCGTCCAATGCTGCTTGAACCTCGCCAGACGTAAGATGAATGATCTCGGAACTCATCGCGCGAAGGGTAAGCAGCTGTCGGATAGCTCGCTCTACCTCTTCCAAATGTTGGAAGTACGGTTTAGTCGCGGTAGCACCAAGCCTCTTGATCAAAAAAGCCATGTCATAATCAAGGTCCCACTTGAACTCCTCAAAGGGGCAGCGCTCTTCCAATGCGAGCTTGATGCAGTCAGCTAGAGTGTCTTGGAAGTTAGCTAGGGTTCGAGCCACCTTCCTTTTGCGCAAACGCTCCATAGGAGAGAGGGTAGCCTCATCGGCCACGGACGTCATGGTCGAAGTCACGATCGAGGTACTGGTAGTCATGACGGTGAAAGTGGTGACAGGCGCTGCCAAGGTCGAGGTGCCTACCGACGCCACTGGAGTATCGGCCGCAACACCGACAGTCACCAAGGATGAGGAAACGGTCACCAGTTGAGCGGGTGTCTCCCTTTGGATCAGAGACCCCTGCGCCGGTGGTCCACCCCCGACCGACGCTTCTTTAGGAATAGGGATTTCCCCTTGTCGGTCTGACACCTCTTCATGGACAGACATCCCCTCTTCGCTCGATATCGCCTCATGAATCGAGACGTCGTCGTCCGCCTCTGATTCACCCATGTCTCCAGCCGAATGGCCCGCCCAAGAGGGGGGATCCTCTTTACCAGCAACTTCATGGGATGGGTCAAATGCGAATCTAAGAAGAGGGTTAGTAAATGCCTCTCGGGAAGAGCCCCATTGACAGTTCAGTATGTGTAGGTTAGCAGTGCCAGACCCTACTCTTACCCGAGCCACCAAGCTCCCCTTCATCTCTAGTTCCCTCCTCTTCATAGGAAGGAATGGAAATCACTCTCTCGACTGTACCTACATAAAGTTAACGCAAACGTCAGGGTGTGCAGATTTGACCATACACCCAGGGGTACGGCATTAAGGATTACCTCCTGGTATGGTCGTAGGGGTCGTTGAAGCCCCTGCCTGTGGCCTCACACCAGACTGTGGAGAAACATCCTCCGAAGTTACCGGGACTATCCCTGATGCGGCAGAGGGAGTGGGCAAAATAGCCTTAGTCCCAGAAGCGGTCACTCCGGGAATGATCACCTGAGCAGCGTCATCCTGGCCTTTTGCCGTTCTGGTAGCCTCAACCGTCTCTTCACGCCGGACCTTCTTAGCCGCATCCACTCGGGAGCTTTCGGTCGCTGTCTCCCGCTGTCATTTAGAGAGAAGAGAGCTACTCGGAGAAAGGAGGAGCATCCCCATCCTTCCAGCTATCCTGCTACGGGCCTGTCCCAGATGTTCGCCCGTCCGGACTAACTCATCAGATTCTCTCTGCTCACTAGTGGGATCCAATGAAAGACCAGGGGACGGAGCCTGAGCCTCAAGTGCCCCGGATTCATCTAAACCTGCATCAAAACCCTCGGTACCTTCGGTGGGGTCTTCCGAAAACCATTCTCTAGTAGTCTGATGGCCCTTCCTCCTTGAGGAACGTAGTGCTCCCCTTGGACGATGCTCATGTTCCGTCAGACAGGAACTCTGAAACCGGAAGCCCTCAGGGTTAGCACTAGCGCCCTGATACCACCGACAATATAGGAGCGTATGGTGAAAATTGTGATCCTTTGTAGGTAGCTCGAAACAAGCATAGGTGCCACCGGCGTGAGTCCAGAACCATCCCCGAGCACTATCCACTAACCCTCCTTCAGAATGCAAGTGAGGGTTGATATTCCCCACATACAGCTGGTCGTACCCAAACTGGCGGGCGAATCTGCAAGGAGTATACGGCTCGAGGTTGTAGGCGTATAAAATTGCCAATAGGTCCCTTAACATGGCTCGGCACGATAATTCGACAAATCAACGGACGTTCGAGCGACGAGGCGATGAGGCACGCAAGCAACGGAATACGTTCGCGTGTGGAACCAAACCAACGGTTCGGAAAGTTAACGAGTCGTCTAGCAACAAAACGGACTTGAACTCAAACACCAAGGCGGGAATACTGCCAAATAAAGACCTGGGCTATCAAATCAAAGTC
>BQKN01033618.1:0-13553 GCA_022839385.1 Asparagus kiusianus
ACAATAGATCCGTTGGGCACAACGGCTATTTTTCTGAGGAGCTTATTGGGGGCTGTTTTGTCTTTTTCTTGGGTGTTTTTGGCTGAGCTTTGAGTGGGTATATATACCCTTTGCTGATGTCTTTTCAATGTTGTTAAGAGAATAGTTTAAAAAGATTTTAACAAGGGTTTAAACTTGTTTAGTGTTTGTTTAAGTGTGTTTTAAGAAGCTTTTAAGCATTTGAGTGTTTCGGTTTTGTGATTCAATTCTACAAGAGCTTGAGGAGATCATCTATTGGTGTTTGGGCATTCAACTATTCTCCCTCCAACTCTTGATATCTTGAGAAGTTTTCTAAACTCTATTTCTAGCTATTTTATATATTTGATTATCATTGTTATTTAGCTAGAACTACATTGAGTTTAGTTTTGATTTATATCTTTTTGTTCACACACACCCTTTTGAGCTTATTGTATTTACATTCATAGTATAATTTGGGGTTGTGGGTTTGTGACTAAGAGTTGTGCTTAATTGAGTTCTCACCTTGTTTTGAGAACAATCATTTGTTATATTTGTGCTTATTGTGAGATTCACTTTGTAATACACTTGTACACCGAGTGAGGAGTGTGTGGTGAGAGTCGGGGATCGTCCCAAGAGGAGTGGCGTCGGTTGACGTGCCTAGAGAGAGGTTGTAACCGAGCACTTGAGGGAGACACGGCTAGGTCCAACACTTAGTGGGTGTAGAGTGTGATTGCATAGTGTTTGTCGTGTGAGAGTTTTCGGTGAACTTGTAAACCGAGTGTGTAGAAGAAGTTTCGGCTTCCAAACCGGATTGTGTTAGTGGATTTCTCCCCGGTAGTGGGGAGCGGAGACGTAGGACGGAAGGTCCGAACTCCGTGATCATATTGCTTGTTTGAGTGTGCTTTGACGTTCTTTCATATTTAAGTTCATATCTTATATCGCCATTGTGCATTGCTCATTTCTATATCATCCACTATCTTGTTTATATTGTTTACCCCTTGTGTTAGTTTTATATCCTTGCATATATCATATAGCATATCTCATTGCTAGGATATATCACCTTGTGTATATTGCATATTCTTGCACATAACTCTTTGTATATCTATCTTGCAAGAATATACTTGTTAATTAGTTTTAATTGGCATTTAATCGGATCAGATTAGCATAAGACCCTAATCACCCCCCCCTCTAGGGTCTAACAAAGTGCAGTACATTTACGTTATTTTTTGTCTTATACTCATAGTATTGGTGAGGCACACATGAGATACTACATCATCAATATCTGTCCCTATTGTGCTGATCATCTCCTACTTCTTGTCGCTTGCTTATCTCCTACTTCATTTTTATTAACATATGAACAAAACGATGAAGGGATTAAAGTTTTCCTAAAAGAAGGGTAGAGGTATGTCTTGAACTTCAAGAATATTGGATTCATTCAGAAATCCACAAGCCATGTGACCGAAGATTTGTGCAACCTAAAATAAAAGATAAACAATAGTTCAGTTGTGCTTCAACTTATATACCCTCACTTCTCTAATGGTTGAGAATAATTTTAGAGGAGAGTGGGTTTAAAATAAATGGGTATACAACTTTCAATAAAACTACTTACTGCATTAGTACATGATAGACCTATGGCTTATGTGCAAAATACTCCTTCAGTCACGTGCGCAGTGTATCGAACACAGTAAGCGTAGTTGGGCACTCATTCATTTGAATTTTTGCAGCTGCTCTATATATTGAAACCTTTGCAAAGTGTTAGGTGCAGAGTCACGTCTTTACGCCACGAAAGCGATATCACCCGAGAGAAAGCCCTGACTTTTGTTTTCACAAAAGCTCAAGCCGACCTCTATATTCCCGTTTTACAAAGGAAACAAGAACAGAAGTAATATATCTCAACAAAGTGAGATATACACTCTTCCCAATACCAGATCTAGGTTTGAATATCGAGGAAACCAACAAAAAATAGCCAACACCCAATAAAAAAACAGTAAAGACACGAGATTTATGTGGTTCGACAAACTTGCCTACGTCCACGGGAATATAGAGGTTGGCTTGAGCTTTTGTGAAAACAAAAGCCATGACTTTCTCTCAGGTGATATCGCTTCCGCGGCGTGAGGACGTGACTCTGCACCCAACACAAAGGAAGTCACATTAGAGCTTATTAGAGGCCGGGTATGTTAGCTGAAACATATTAATTACTATTGTAGGCGTCTAAAATTAACTATGAGATCCTGAATACAGCTCGAGACAAAGAGAAGGCAATGAACGTCATTATTCAAGTCGAAGAGGATTATCTGACGCCGACAAGCGCATGAAGTGAATCGACAAACCATTGATGACGTGGCGATGAACCACCAGAACGGCAAACGCCAAGTGACCCGCACGCTCGTCAGCCACCAGAATGGCAAACCAAGCGTCCCGTGCGCTCACCAGCCACCTCCATGTGGCCCGCGCACTCGTCAGTCAGCTCGCGCGCATCAATCAACTCAATGTGACCCGCGCACTCGTCAGTCAGCTCGCGCGCGTCGGTCAACGCGCGCACGACGATCAGCTCGCGTGCGTCAATCAACTCAAAGTGACCGGACACGCACGTCAATCAACTCGAGTGTGTCAATCAACACACGCACGTCAATCAGCTCGCGCGCGTCAGTCAGCTCGCGCGCGTCAATCAACTCAAAGTGACTGAACGCGCTCATTAGTCAACATGTGCACGTCAGTCCGTTGCGCACGTCAGTCAACTTGCGTACGTCAGTTTGTTGTGCACGTCAGTCCCTCAGCGAAGCGTACAAGTCAACAAGATGATAAGATATGCAAAACGACAGAGAATACAAGTCCGGGAAAGTCGGGAAACACCGAAAGAATTCAAAGAAGTCTGGAACGCGCGTAGCGTGCGAATCACATCCTGGTGACCGCAGCCGCGCGGGTCACCTCGCCGTGACCTGCGGCCGTGCGGGTCACCAGGGCCCGTCGCGCAGATTTGACCCCCAAACGCGTTTTTGACGGTTTTAAGAGGTTTTCATAGGATTTATCTATTCCAATGGTTCCCAACTGACTTGATATCATCCACAAACATGGTTAGGCTGTTATTGACTGAAGATAAGGTCAAATCGCTCATTCTTATCCAAATACCCCTCAACCGAAGCCTATAAATACAGTCCTATGGGCTCATTTCACAAGGCGGCAATCAAGAAGGCGAAGTGCTGTCGAATTGGAGAGTGGAGTCATGAATTTCGAAAGGTTAGCAGATCTTGGCGACTTCCTGTGCATAAAAAGTGGATTTCGAGAGATCTGAGACCCGTACCCCTATTCCTCCGGATTTAAGCTAGGTCTTAATCTCGAGAAGAGCCATAATCTCGTTTGGTTGTGATTATCGCTGTAGCGAATACTTTCTTCGTAAAGTAGGAGCTTTAATTATCAATCTGTTAACCGGATCTGATCCGTGGCGGTCCACAGATATCAACGTCCCCGGTACATACAAAGATCCCACGCAAAATAGAGACTAATAAATAGGATCTGTGTGTAGTTTGACAAGAGTTGTAATTTTTATTTTTATTGTTTAAGGAGATCTTATAAAAGATCGACTTTTCTCTTTTTTAAACTTATTGTAATGGTTAAAATTGTAAAGAGTTCAATAATAGTGAAAACATTAACTTTTGACCCAAACAACTATAAAACATGTTGGGATAATTAAACACAAAATCAGAAAATAGAGAGACGATCACAAACACACAATGTTTACGTGGTTCGATCAAATTAATCTACGTTCACGGCAAGAGAGGAGTTTCACTATATCCAATCTCTCAATACAACCCACATACAAAATTTTGAGAGGACTCTGGTTTTTGTGTAGCTCTCACTCTGCGGTTCTGAAACGCATAGAGAGTTTAAGAGAGAATGAGATCTTACATAAAACCAACAGGGGGACACCTTGATATTACCTCTCTTTACCCGAAGTGACATCAATGACAACGACCTCCCTTTCACAAAATTTCTTCAGCATCAGCCGCAATTGTTGAAAGACCTTTGAGAAGAGAAGTCAGGGTGACTTGACAACGACCTCCATCCCCTTTCAAAAAACATAATAGGCCCCCGTCATTTGGATAAATTCAAGCCAATATCAACAATCTCCACCTTGAATTGAATTTTCAAACATCAAGAAATTGAATATTCATCATGAACACAGCTAATGTGAGAGTTCACTTCATAATAGAACAAATGAAACTCGACCCCCTCTTGCAAATAATGCCCCAAACAGGGCCATTTAACAAGTACGAATGCCTCACAAATTCAAGCAGTGCTTAAACTTGAAGGCCAAGATCGGTTTGGTCAACATGTCAGCTGGGTTGTCTGCAGTACCAATCTTCTTCATCGTGATACTTCTTTCAGCAGTTGCCTCACGAATGAAATGATATTTGATATTAATATGCTTTTGTCCTCTCATGATGTGCTGAGTTTTTGATTAGATGTATTGCGCTCTGATTGTCACAAAATACAACTGAACTAGCCTCCTGCTGAAGTCCAAGCTCCCTTACGGATTTCTCAACCAAATGGCATCTTTTACCGCTTCTGTTGCTGCCATGTATTCTGCCTTTGTAGTAGACAAAGCAACTGTCGACTGTAGAGTCGATCTCCAACTAATAGCTGAGCTAGAAAGAGTAAAAAGATAACCAGTCAAAGATCTCTTTTTATCGAGATCACCTGCATAGTCAGAGTCCACAAAACCTACAATTGAGGTGCCCAAAGTACTGCTATCAAAAACTAAACCCAAATCTGAGGTACCCCTAATATACCGAAGGATCCACTTCACTGCTTCCCAGTGCCTTCCCTGGTTGAGCCATGTATTTGCTCACTACACTCACTGCCTGGGCAATGTCTAGACGAGTGTAAATCATAGCATATATAATGCTACTCATTGCATTAGAGTATAAAACTCAGGACATCTCCTTCTTCTTGTTCTCACATGTAGGTGAATCTAAAACCGAGAGCCTAAAGTGAGGAGCCAAAGGAGTCGTAACGGGCTTGGCCCTCTTCATCCCAAAGCGTTCAACCACCTTTTCAATATAACTCTTCTGTGAGAGATATAATGTTCCAGCTTTTCTGTCCCTCCTGATCTCCATGCCTAAGACCTTCTTTGCTGCACCAAGATCTTTCATCTCAAACTCATCATTGAGTTGTTTTTTCAAAATAAGAATCTGCGACATGTTCTTAGCAGCAATAAGCATGTCATCGACATATAATAGAAGATAAATAAAAGAATCATCTTCTAGATGCATGTAGTATACACAACTATCATAAGTACTTCTTGAGTACCCTATTGACTAAGCATAAAATTATCAAACCTCTTGTACCACTGTCTGGAAGATTGCTTCAGGCCATACAAAGATTTTTTCAATCTACAAACTTGATCTTCTTTACCTTTTACGAAGTATCCCTCTAGCTGAGACATGTAGATAGTCTCCTCAAGTTCGTCATGCAAAAATACAGTCTTCACATCAAGCTACTCAAGCTCCAGATCAAATAGAGCAACCATGGCAAGCAATACACGGATGGATGTATGTTTCACAACTGGAGAAAATACTTCATCATAGTCAATTCCCTCCTTTTGTCTATAACCCATAGCCACTAACCGTGCTTTAAATCTAGCATCTTCAACCCCTGGGATCCCTTCTTTCTTCTTAAAAATCCACTTGCATCCAATTGCCCTTTTATCCTTAGGTAATTGCATCAAATCCCAAGTCTGATTCTTGTAAAGTGACTCGAGTTCTTCTGTCATAGCCGTGACCTAACGTTCAGATTCTCCGCATGAGACATCTTCAGTAAAGTTTGATGGCTCTTGAATACACATCTCTTCAGGTGTCATGAGAGCATACGCCACTAATTCAACATGTGCAAATCTTTGAGGAGGTCTGATCTGTCTCCTCTCTCTGCCAGTGGCTATAGAATAAGGTTCTTCAGTCTCAACATCATCATCATCTGAGCCTAAATTATGTTGCTCTTCTACAACTGTAGGAGCAATTTTATAGATGACTTTTGAGAAGTCTCTCCCTCGGCTCCACCTGAAGCTCCACCTTATCCATGGTCTTCTCTACATTTCCTGTAGACTCAATAGAAACCTTCCCATGATCAAGCATATATCTTTCATTAAAAGTAACATCTCTATTAATAATGAATTTAGGAGAATCAAGTTTAAGACTCCACAAACGATAGCCTTTAACGTCATCAGCATAACCAATAAATATGTATTTCTTAGTTCTAGGCTCAAGCTTACCCTCTCTAACATGATAGTAAGCGGAACATCCAAATACCTTTAAATTTGAATAGTCATTTGGTTTACCTGCCCATACCTCATTTGGAGTCTTGTGTTCAATGGCGGTAGAAGAAGACTGGTTCACCAAGTAACAAACTGTGTTAATAACTTCAGCCTAGAAGTCATTATCCAACCCAGAGTTTGAGACCATACACCTAGCTCTCTCCGTCAACATTCTATTCATGCGTTCTGCCACCCCGTTTTGCTGAGGAGTGTGCCTGACCGTGCGATGTCGTACGATCCCAGAATTTGAGCAGAACTGATTGAACTCTCCACTGCAGAACTTTAGGCCATTATTTGTTCGGAGACGTTTAATCTTCTTTTCAGTTTGATTTTCAATAAGTACTTTTCACTTCTTGAAAGTTTCGAAACACCTTGCTTTTGCGCCTGAGAAAGTAAACCCAAACTTTCCTATAAAAATCATCAATAAACGACAGAAAATAAAGAGCACCACCTTTGGATGGAACCTGAGCAGGTCCCCACAAATCTGAATGGATGTAGTCGAGAGTGCCCTTCATTGTATGTGAGCCAGTCGAGAAGCTGACCCGAGTTTACTTCCCAAACACACAATGCTCACAGAAATCTAGTGATGATGTATGGTCATCACAGAGTAAGCCACATTTACTCAAATAGTCATCCCTTTCTCACTCATGTGGCCTAAGCGCATGTGCCACAACTGAGTAGTATCTCTATCAGCATCAGAGGACACACCTGCAGAGCCTGTCATCGTACTGCCTTAGAGAGCATAAAGACGCTTCACCTTACAACCTTTCATCACAACCAATGAACCATTAGTAACTCTAAGAGCTCCACCTTCACCAGTGTAAGAACACCCAATAGAATCCAAAAAACTCAAAGAAATCAGATTTTTCTTTAAGTCTGGGATGTGTCTCATATCTAATAAAATTCTCACTATCCCATCGTGACACTGGATGCGAACTGTACCAATGCTAATTGTCTTGCAAACTGTATTGTTGCCCATCAAAACTGATCCATCACTTATAGATCTGTAAGTAGTGAACCAATCTTTATTTGGACACATATGATAAGACGCACCCGTATCCAAGATCCATTCTCTATCGGAACGACCATCCAAGGGACAAACTGTAAGAATCATCTCAGCAACAACGATAGTATCAGCCTTTGTCGTATTAGTTGGATCTGAGGTTTCACCATGCTAGTTGTCTTTCTTCTTTAGAGCATAGCATTCTGACTTGTAATGCCCTTTCTTATGACAGTAGAAACACTACACATGTTTCTTGTTTTAGGCTGACCTGGACTTTGAACGATTTTTGGATTGCCATTTATCACTCTCTCTGGTCTTCGTTCTACCTCTAGCTAGCAGACCATCAACCTGCTTATCAGTACCTCTCCCATTCAACTTTGTTTTTAACTCAGCAGAATTTAAAGAGGCCTTCACATCCTCAAGACTTATGGATTCTCTATCATACAACATAGAGTTAACAAAGTTTTCATAAGAGTCAGGCAAGGAACACAACACAATGAGAGCATGATCTTCATCATCAAGCTTAAGATCCAGGTTTTTCATATCCATGATAATTTTATTAAATTCATCAAGGTGTTCCTGAATGGGTGTACCTTCTTTCATCTTCATTGTGTATAGTCACTACTTCAGGTATAATCTCATAGTAAGAGATTTCTTCAAATAGAGACTTTCGAGCTTTGACCACAACCCCACTGCCATTTCCTCATTGGCAACTTCACGAAGCACATTGTCGGATAGTGACAATTGCAAGGCGTTGTGAGCCTTTTCATCCATCTCTTCGATCTCGGCACTAGCCATATCTTCTGAGTATTTCCCATCGATAGCTTTAACTGTGACTTCACGTCGCAACAAAAACTTCATCTTTATCCTCCATAGGCCGAAATTGTTCTGGCCATCAAAGATCGATACCGAGAACTTCACAGAAGCCATTGTGGAGGATTGAAAGCTGTCCTAGAACCGAGAAGCTCTGATACCAGTTTGTTGGGATAATTAAACACAAAAAAATGCTTTATCATTTGCTAGCTGAGTTATCATATGCTTTTTCTTAAACAACTTACAACAAAAAAATGCTTTATCAATCTCCTTGCAGTATACAAGTCATATCCTATCAGATGTCTCTCCATTATGTATGTGTCGAGTGTATAATCCTGAAGTAAATTATCTTTAGGACCTTTTTTTATCGATAGGTCTCTTATGGGACCTTTTACAGCAAACAAATCTCTCCATTTATCATCCAGATTATCCCAAACTCTAGGATCATAAAGGTTCGCTGGAACTTGCTCACTTGGTTCCTCAATTAAGTCAATAAGAACTGCATCCAAATTCTCATTAAGCCCTTCTTCATCAGATTCAGTGTCACTATTCTCATTGTGATTCATACCATCAACATCTGCATTGCCATTATTCTTATTAGGACTTGGATCATCACCGTGATTTTCATCAAGTCCCTCATCTTCAATCAATTCCTCATTATCATTGTCATCGTCTTCATCAACTAAATCTTCAATTGAAATAGTTGTACGTTCTCTGACAAAGAACCTGTCAAGAGCACCTCGTTGTAATCGAGTCAATTGTTCATCCTTCTTTTTTTGTTTCCTCTTCAAACTTCTAGATTTGTATTTTCTAGGTGGCATTATTTTCAATCTTGAACAAAAAATAATAAAATAGGAAACAATCAATAAAACAACTAAATTTGATAAAGGTTAACCATAATCAAATTCAATCGACCCGACATTAATTTAATTTTATAATACTATTAAAAAATGATTTAATACTACCCCCATCAACTAAAAAGCTATTTAGCCAAATTGTTTAAGCATTTTCTGATAAAATTGAATTAACCATAAATAACAAGAGAACGAGCTTACCACTAAGATCTGGAACAACACTAGTGGCAGCAAGGTCAATTCATCTCTTTTAAAATTCTTGATGGAAAACCTTCTACCTATTTTAAAGAAAATAGTGACAAATTCATCTCTTTTAAAATTCTTCTTTCATTTGATTTTATTGCAAGATTCTAAATTAGATAGAAATCAAGAACAATTTTAACTAAAAAATCAGTAAAATATATGAAATTAAATGGAGAAACAAAAAAGGGAGATAAATTGAAATTGATGATATATACCTATTACCTAATATCTCACTACCTCGATCCCGATAGCGGTGAACATGGGCGGAGGAGACGAGGCGCCGAGGCGGTCGGCGACCTCGGCAGATCTGAGCACGAGTGGAGGGGGGAGCACGGGCGGAGGAGGGGAGAGGAGCGGGCTCAGATCTGAGCACGAGCGAAGAGGAGGACTGGAGGAGGTGAGGCGGACTGACGCGGAGGAGAGGAGCGGGCTCAGATCTGAGCACGGGCGAAGAGTAGGAGATGAGGCGGACGCGAGCGGCTGCTCGGCGGAGCTGAGGACGGAGGGGCTGACGTGGTTGACGCGGAGGAGAGGAGGAAGTAGAGGAGGGCGGTCCAGATTTTTTTGGGTGGGGATTTGATTTTTTTTTTTCGGTGGGGGTGAGGGGGGATTTTGATTTTTAGGGGACGATTTGGGGGGCCCCCAAGTGGGGGCCCTGTTCTGCGGAACCGAAAGAACCGGTTTAGCGGTGCCTCTTCAACCCTCAAACCCATGAAAAACTACAAGTAGCCCCTTAACAATTTGAAAGGCCATAAAGAGCCTTCTAAAGCATTACACAAAAATTTCTAAAATTACAAATGATCCCCTAATTTAAATATTATAATATTATCATATACATTGTTGTGGTGAAGACATTACGTGGGAGGTTATAATGATGAGGGGAAGTCTTATGCATTAATACAAGGAGATAGTGAAACTTCTTACTATCCACTTTGGAGATTAGAGGAAAGTCCTAATCTCGTTCGTGTCACAATCCCTAGCGAACCGATCATGAGACTTGATTGAAAATCTTAGGACATCGAAATCTCATCCCCTTTCCCATAGAGAACCTAACAATGCCTATGTTATTTCCAATTAAATCTCTTTTTACAGAATATCAAATATCATTGTATATCATGTTCTTTAGGTTTTAAAAATCATAAATTTTATTTAGATTTACAAAAGAGGGGTTGATGGTTAATCTATCTATTTTCGAATTTCAAACTTAATATTTTAATTTTTCTAAGAAAAACCCTACCACTCAAATTATTTACTTTAATTGATAAAAAAAAAAATTCTTCTCATAGCATAGCAAAATATAATTTTCATTTCCTCTATTAGCTGATAGATAATTTCTAAGTTATAGTCTATTATTACACTAATTTTGCTTAACGTGTTTGAAGGTGCGTAAACATATATATAAACCAAAGATAACGAAACAATTTGTGGGAGCACACAAATAATACTTGTGATAATGACAATGAAATGATTGCAGCAATTCAAAGTATTATTTAATTATAAGAACGATTAGCAATGCATATATATCTTTGGAATCTTGTTAAACCTACAAATCTTGCAGATCTAAGGATCGTTCTTTTATTTTTCTTGGAAAACACTAACATTTTTATTTAATTCCATGAGATGTTACCTTTAAAAGTTTAGGGTGACAAAGGATCTCCAACATAGTATCTAGCTCCACTTCTGTAGACCATAGATATCGTTTGGTGAAGGGGTAGGAGAGAAGGGTTGAGGGAAAAGACTAATTTTCATTAACCATTCACGAGAGGTTAAAAATAATGTAATTCCGTTTGGATTTGCTGGTCAAGATGACGAGTTAAATTTTTTTTTGTCTTTGGCAAATAGAGAAGGGTTAAGAAGGTTAGTTGCCATAAATATCCTAAGTATGTTTTTTTTTTTAATTTATTTATTATTTTTAGACGAAGTAACTCTTAACCCTCTTTTTTAAGCGGACTTGTTAACCCCTCTAAATGAGGGGTTAACTAACTTTATCCCTTGCAATGAGTTTGTTCGTCCTCTGACCTAATTAGTCCGTTTGGATGGTTAAGCTGGGATTAAACTCCATTTACTCTTTCCTTAACCTTCTCCAAACAGGGAGTGAAACGTCTTTTGGCCGATGGCAAAGACATGTTGCTGATGATAGTCATAACCACAAGTGGGGTCCACTTATACTGTGGCAGAGACACATGTCGGCACAAGTGGACACATGTCGGCATGAGTGGTGACATGTCGCGAGTGGAACCATGAGTGGACACATGACAACAAGTCGACACATGTCCAGCACGAGTGTGTCTTTGTCTTCGTACGTATCCTACGGACGAGATGAACGCACTGTTTAATTAGCCTTTGTGGAAACATAGGAAAAGGACATGTTACACATTATAAGTCTGTCGGTTGAGAATAAAAGCAAACATCATGTGGGCTCATTAACAAAAAAAAAAAAAGTATTGTCATTTCAAGAAATATTTTGTAGCGATTAGAACTTCTATAGGTTTTTAACATTTAACGTATTTCTACATCTATTTCCATATACTTCTATACTAGTATATAAAAGAAAATGTGTGGGCACGCAAAGACAAAGGAACGAGGCATTATTTCTTCAATCTAGTAAGGGAAAATTTGCAAAATAGACCATTTTTATGAAATATATAGCGAAATAAACTATTTTAAAAAATAATTAGCAAAATAGACCTCTTTTGAAAAAAAGATGTCGATTTTGAAAAACAAGGCTCAGAGAACATACGGGACTACTAGTCCCGTATGTTTAGAGCCAACTAATCACGGATTAGTGACTCAGAAAACATACGGGACTAGTAGTCCCGTATGTTTTCTGAGTAGAAAATTTTACTAATCCGTGATTAAAACATACGGGACTACTAGTCCCGTATGTTTTCTGAGCTGTTTTGCAAAATAGACCTCTTTTTGGCCTGTTGGCCAAAAAGAGGTTTATTTTGCTAATTATTTTTCAAAGTGGTCTATTTCGCTATATATTTCATAAAAACGGTCTATTTTGTAATTTTTCCCATCTAGTAAAGAATAGGAATGTCATTTTAGTAAAAGACAGGGGATAATTTGGTCATTTGGCATCTTCATTTATTAATGCAGGTTTCACCTCTCTTCTCTTTATCTCCTCTCTAGAAAAAAGTTCAATGACTTTCATTCCTCTCTCATTTTCTTTAATTGAAAATTTATAAGTGACTCTTTTAAAAACAACACAATTGAATGCATACATAACTCTAATTCTTATATAATTTTCTATGTAGTTTTGAGAATCTTTTTTAAATATTATATTTTTATCTCTATTTTCATGTATAAATCATGAAATATATATATATATTTTTAACAGATTATTTTGTTTTGACCACGTGCCTTTTTTTAATTACTAAGTATCCTTTAAATTAACGTTAAATGATCATAGTGTAATTAACATGTAGAATCAATTTTATGATCACGTGGTCGCTCTATACAAGAAACCTTGAGGCGCAAAATGAATATGTCTCTCTTCAAAAGCAGAAAGAAAAGACCAAAATGACATGTCATAACTCTAGAAAGTAGAGATACCTTGAGCATAAATGCATGCTGCAAAAGAAAGTACTCACTCTATTTTTACATAATACACTAGTTTGTAGTCAGTCCTCCTCTGCTCTTACTAAATCTCCTCATTGGTGGGTTGTAGACTCAAGGGCCACAGACCATGTAGTGTGGGACAAGGATGGATAGATGGAGCATCATGTCTTTTCAATGGGAAATAAACGACTTTTCATGGGAAATAATTCGAACATGCAAGTATTAGCAAGTCCCAGTTGGATCTAGTAGGTGGACACACTTAGTTTCTTCTAGAAGTATTGCGTGTCTCAAAGATTAGGCGAAATGCCCCTTTAGTGTCTAAGTTATTTCATTTTCGTTGTGAAGTTCATATTAATAAAAATAATATTCTTATAATGAGACATGATTGCCATATTATTGGGCAAAATTCAAGCAAGTTGTATATTATTGATGTGGATGTTTTTTGCCACAATTGTTGATAAACGTTAAAGCTATTCTATGCACTCTAATTCATTGAATGATTCCATGCGATGACATGCTAGATTGAGACACATGGGGCATGAAAGGATGCTCTACCTAGCTCGAGGCGGACTTTTTGATTTGCTAGCTAACGTCCTTTTGTCTACTTATGACCTAAAATTAGGGCTGAGCATGGTTCGGTTCAAACCGAAAAAACCGACCGAACCGACCCGAACCGACCCGAAATAAGCGGTTTTATGATTAGGGCGGTTCGGGTCGGGTTAAAAACTTTTCAACCCGAACCGAACCGAACCGACCGATGTTATATACC
>BQKN01033619.1:0-23164 GCA_022839385.1 Asparagus kiusianus
AGTTATTGTAACAACGTTTGATGAAAAATCATTTATATGATAGAAAACGTCAAAAATCGTGTTAAGTGTACATATATTGAGCTTAGATATAATCATACAATATATGTAAGTAAACCAAACATATACTTAGGTAAATCCACACATATGAACTTGAATCTTTAACGCTTGATTGACGTGTGTTGAAATACTTGAAAAGAGAAACATAAACACAAAAACTAGAGAATATATTAGCGATAAATTGTTTGACAAATCATCATCAAAACTATAGGGTCAACAATAACATACAAGACCAAAGAAAAATTCAACCCCAAATGGGAAGAGTCATTCGTAGTAGAATCATTAAATTCAAACCCCAAATGCTAAGTCGTGTGGGCCTCGTTGTCAAGAACTCATCTAGGGTTTTTAAAAAACTTGTCAAAACAAGTTATTATGGCCACCACTTACCATAACAACGAGGCCCACATGACGGCGGTGGCAGCGACGAGGCGCTCGCAAAAGCAACAACACTATCGGCATCCTTGGCCGACGATGTTTCTGAAGTCGCCCTAGTGATCTTCTTAGAGCCAGAACTCATTCTTCGTGGCACCATTGACGCGGTCGACCGAAGAAGACAAAGGGCGTCAGAGACTTTACTAAAATTAAATGAGAACTCTCGTTCTTGGAATCAAGCCAAAAGTGAAAAGAGTCGAATGACTCTTATATGACCATATAGGTCTATTTATTACAACCGTCAAGCTGTTAAAGTGGTATGGGATTCTAGGAGAGAATCCTAATTATTTTTTTAGAAACGCTATCTTCAGCGTTAATGGGTAAAAGTCTTTTGGACTTTAACCTTAACGCAAAGTTCATCTCTGCGTTCAAATTCCCAAATGCTAGGCCCAGACCTATGTCATGGGAGTTCTTAACTCTGCGTTTCGAATTTCAAACGCAAAGGTCACCTTTGCGTTGTAATTATTCTAAACAAAGGATCCACCCTTATATTTTTAAACATGATACTTATTCTCTAAGATCATGAATTCTTTACACAGAGTGTTATTAAACCTCTGTATCACCTTAGCATAATCTAAGTTGTTTCAGTTGACAAAACTCTCGTCAGAGTAATTCTACACTTCCGACAATCATCATCCCTCACAAAGTTTTAATTTAACTTGCATCACTCCTAATACGACGACAATTCCTCTATTAAAATCAACTTATCGATTCTCGTCAATAGAACGATAAGTTTCCAAAATTACTCAAATCATGATCAATTTACTAACTCTCCCCAACGGAGTAGTAAATAACCGATTTATCAACTCTCTTCAATAGAGTGATAAAATTTCCAAACCTTATTTAAATCATGAATACCAAAATTTATCGCCTTTGGTGATAAACACACTTAGTAACTCTCCACAGCGAGACACTAATTCTTAAAATCTTGTTCAAATCATAAGTATTACAAGTCATCGCTCTGATGATAAACCACTTGGCAATTCTCCCCAACGAAACGTTAAGTCTCCCAAGATCTTGTTTAATATTTTTCATGTCATGTTAATATCACACATCTGACAAAATTTACTTATCGACTCTCCTCAATAGAGCGATAGGTCCTTAAAATTATCCCGATCGTAATATTTTTTTTGTCATGTTAATATCATACCTCTGATAAAATCTACTTATCGACTCTCCTCAATAGAGTGATAGGTCCTCAGAATTACCTCGATCGTAATATTTTTCCTGTCATGTTAATATCACACCTCTGATAAAATCCACTTATCGACTCTCCTTAATAGAGTGATAGGTCCTCAAAATTGCCTTGATCGCAACATTTTTCCTGTCATGTTAATATCACACATCTGACAAAATCCACTTATCTACTCTCCTCAATAGAGCGGTCCTCAAAATTGCCCCGATCATAATATTTTTCATGTCAAGTTAATATCCCACCTCTGAAAAATCCACTTATCGACTCTCCCCAATAGAGCAATAGGTCCTCAAAATTGTCCTGATCGCAATATTTTACTTGTTACGTTAACATCATACCTCTAACAATTCAAACCCCCCTATTTGAACCTTTTTATTCCTCTACATAAGAATAACAAGTATTCTCATAAAATCCCCAGCGGATCAAACTCTTTCTAGAATTATCCCTAGTGGTAATAAGGAAAATTTTTGGACTTCACACCATGTGAAAATTCATGCCAAGTTAATACCACACCTCTGACACTTATGGATTTCTTTCAGTGTTTAAAGCAGAAACATAACATATGAAGAATTCTATTGAATAGTCCCATCCTAAAAGAATGACAAGTACTTATCCCCAGCAGGTGAAAATTTTCTGGAATTATCTTAAATGATAATAAAGAGAATTTTCTAAATCTGGCATTCCTCATATAACTTCATTGTTGCAAGTCAGAACACGACACGCGTAATAAATAAGAAAAAGACAAAATTATTTTCTTTTTATTTTATTCAGAAATATTAAGAAGTGATGCAAAGCCTTGTTCTTATCAAACAAAAAAAGCAATACATAATTAAGCCCCTGGGCCCATAAAATTAAAAGATGCGAGTCGGGACTTGATAGCAGAAAGCTTCTCCTTATGAGCAGCTTGTACCACTACTTCGGCTTTCTTCTTAAGTTCATGCTCGTCCGACATCGCAGCAGCAGCTTCCTTTCGGGCAAATTCAAGAGCCTGGATAAACGAGCGATAAGTGGTGTAAGTCTTCACACTTTCCACTGTGAGCCTTTTCAGGATTTCTTCCTCTCGACCAAGCTCCGCCTTGCGTCGGGCCAACTCCACCTCTAATCGATTGATCTCTGCTCAGGATGACTGTGTGGCAGTATTAGAAGCAACCATAGCCTGTTGCTTCTGAACACATTGCCCTTCCAAAAATGCAATCTCAAGCTCGCTTTCAGTGATATTTTTCTGAAGAGCTTCATACTTATGAGCTGCCTCAGCCTTGAAATCATCAAAGGTTGATGTAATCTGAGTAGCAAGATCGGCACATCGTAGCTCCTCTAAAGCTTTTAAGTCCTTTTCCAATCGAGAGACAATGTCTGAGCAATGCTGAAACCATTGAGCGTTGTCCACATATTAGATGTTGCTCAAAGAGTTCATGAATATTGGCCTGAAAGAATCAAATGAAGCTCGTCCAGCATTAACTTCCTCAATCGTCATCTTCATCATGTCCTCCAACTGCCTCGTAAGAATTTTAAGCATGAAAGGAATGACCACCGGACTTAGAGAAGCGACATAGGACATGACTGGGGCCCCTGAACTTGTAGATCTCTGTGTAAGAACGGCTGGTGATGATGGTTGATGCGGCATAAACATGTACGAAAAATGTTGCAAGTGCACAACCGTGTCAAGTTATAGTATAAAAAGTTATCGATCCCACGAGGAAGGTATTTTATAGGAGAAAATATAAATCGGTTCTTATGTTGTGTGCGTGACAAATATGAGTGAAGAATAAGTGTGATTATGGAGAGATGGAGAGAATGGAAATAATTGTGTAAATGAATATATTTGAGAGTGGATGTGATAAAAAAATAAATGTGATCAACAAGGCAAGAAGGAAAAATCAAGAAACAAATAAAAACCAAGAATGAAAAATAAAATTCAAGAAAGTAAAGTTGGTGGATTTAATTAAAGATATGAGTAATCTAAAATTGAACCCACTTCTTAGAAAATGGTGATTCCCAAGAGGGTTCTAGCCCAAAGGCGAATCAAAACAAATAAAAATAAACAAAAAGAAACTCAAGAGGGTTCTAGCCTAAAGATGAATAATGCAAGAAATTAAAATCTAACTATAAAATAAATTGCAAGAATTAAATGCAAGAAAATAAATCTAACCTATAAGCATGAAATAAATCTAAGGCAAGAGGGTTCTAGCCTCTTGGCTATTTAACAAGAAAATAAAATCTAACTATAAGCATAGAAATAAATCTAAACTAATAAGAAATAAAAAAGAAATAAAAGAAAAAAATAAAAAAAATGCAAACCTTCAAATAATTCTTCATCTCCATCTTCATTATCCAACTAAGAGAAGAAATATTTAAGGTGGTAAAAAAATTATTTTATTAATTGTAACAAAAGTTATAAATTTGGAAGGCCTTCTCAATTAAGAGTGGCCCTCCTCTCCAAATTGAGTTACCAAAAATTTTACACCTCTAACCCCTCACTCTCTACCCCTATTTATAGTAAACATCAATGAATAAGAGCCCTTGGATTGAGTCCTTATCCAAAACCATCAAAAATCAGCCATTGATCTGTAACTGATTCGTAGCCATCGATACCAGCATCAATGCTGGCATCGATGCCGGTATCGATGCCAGCATCAATACTGTAATTGATGTCCAATCAAAAATCTACCTCCATAGATGGCTTCGTCTCGTCGAAATAGGCGATTTTCATATATTATATATTAAATTCCGCCTTCCGGGTTGAGAGATATCGTCGTTTCTTTACGGCCAACCATCTTGAATATATTTTGTTTTCATATTTGATTTTTTTATTTTCTCTGGCTTCTACAAGCTACTCTGCTTGATTCTGGGCTTGGGATTTTTTGCTCTTGCTTGTGTTCTTCATTTAATTCATGAGCTTTTGTTGAGAGATAGGATTTTTAGGCTTTATTCTTCATTAACCTGTAATTAAAGATAAAAACAATTATTAGTGGTATATTTATTCATTAAAAATAGATAATGAGGGTATAAAATTATAATAAAATGTGATTATTAATGGTGAAGAAGCCAGAGAAGCCATTACAACATCCAATTGTGAAGGACTTGAGGGAGAACTATGAGCGCCCCCATCTGGGATGAGCTTAGCATACTCTCCGTATCCGCAAGCTTGAGAGAAATCGTTAACGGAGGGGATTTCTCTTGCAAACAAATTACTGCTATCTGTGTTTGCTCTGGGAGAGAAGTAGCTATTGCCTGTTGGTCAGGAGACAAAGTTGTGTCAGCGACCTCATGAGTTGGAGAGCCTACACAAAAAAGCAGTTAATACACAAAAAGGAAAATATCAAAAAGACCAGAGTGGATAATATTTACCAATAGGGGAAGGAGGGACATAGGCCGACGCCTTGTCAGAAGAGAGCGGTGGTGGAATATCCCAATCACCGAGATTATCACCACTATCACTTTCCTCCCCATAAGTATTGTCGCCGTGGGAAGAGGTCTCATAATCCACTTCTTCTTCACTGTCTACAGCCGAAGTTCTAGGAGAACTCTTGATTGCGTCTGCCTTAGTCATTATGCTTATTGTCGGGCTAGGGTTAGTAGCCCCCATAGGTGGCAATAACACCAAAGTGGCAGGAGACTGATTTCCGTTAGGCTTTTGAAACTCGGCCACTGTAGGTTCATCTACGGGAGGCCTAACCCCTTCAGATCGAGACGCTGCAGGCATCGCCTCTGCAGTTGGAAGAGTGGCATCTAAGGCTTGACCCGGAAATGGTGAAATCACGAGGTCCATTATGGGGAAAGACTCTGCATCCCTAGCAAACGATTCATCCTCACCCTCTTCCTAGTCCGAATGATGATAGGAAGAAAATTTGCTTGATAACGCAGGGCCCCTGGAGTGAAGTCCAGTGCAATGAGGACGACTTGCAGCAGTAGACTCCTGTTTTTCCTCTCTCCCAGTGGATTTAAAAGCATTCGCCATTAATTTCTGAGAAGGAGAGTCTATTAATAATTTTCTACGAGTACGTTTCTCGTACTAAACTGCTTCCTCCTCAATAAGAGCCCTTTTCCAACTGCTCTTGTTCTTAGAGTTTCGACAGCCTTAGGACTCACTGCTAGAGAGCTCTCTAGTCCTAGGTCTCCTTCTCCTTCTTCAGCTTCATCCTCATAAGATAAGAACTCGCTAATTCCTTTTAGACGAGTTACTCGGGATTCTCTTCTAGATGAGTACATTCTTCTAATTTCCCGTAAGCCGGACAAATTCAACCTATACTCAGGCATCTTAGAAGTCGTATGATACCAATTGCAGAAAGACATGGAGAGGATAGAGTTGGGCGTCTTGTGAGGTAACCTAAATGTAGCTCTAGTGCAGCCTGTTGTAGAATAACACCAAGCCCGAGCCCCTTCATATAGATTATCAACAACTGCAAGCTGACCCCGTGGATTCCTGATGTATAATTGATCATACCCAAACTGTCAAGCGAACCTGTACGGTTGGTATGGCTCAATTATGCATTTCTCATTCTGCCTGAGAAGGAGATAACCTGGTCTAATGTTAAGTAACCAGTAGAAAACTCCTCCGTCTAATCGAGTGAAACCATTTGGGCCAGCTGTGTCTTGAAATACCTACCCATAACCTCCACCTTCAAAGTCTGGGAAGCAGCGGAATATTTGATAGTTGAGGTCTCTCGACAAGATTTGATGAACCCTTACTACATACGTACCCTCTCAGGTAGCTTCTTCTAATCTCTGCAAGGAGAGGACAAATCTGTCGTTTGAGGAAGATGGTGCACTCATTAAATGAGGACAATAAGATACGTACCATGTCATCAGATAAGTATATGGAAAGGGTACTCAAGGATTAGGAGTTATCAAACTTTTCTTCTCCCTGGAGCCTATCTCTTTCACCCAAATGAATTCAAGGCACAACTCCCTTAAACCATGCTGTAAACAGCATGTCATAGCCGAAAGTAAATTCACGGGCCTCCCATGTGCTAAGAGAACAGTTGGGTAGATTACTTCTACTACTACAGCATCTATCGGCCTGGTAGGGACGACACACCGTTTTAGCTATAACATGAGAAAACCTGCCAGCAAAGCCATGTAAGAAATAGGAATAACAGCTTGATGGTGGAAGCTTTTGAACTCAGTCTGAGCAGGGAAGTCATCTTCTAATCCCTCATTGACATAATGAGTAGTGGCATCATTGATCAAAGCGTGAATAGTCTCAGGGGTGCTCACACTCTAACGAGACACATTAACAACTTTGTGAGATAAAACCTGGAAGAGATATTCAGCCCAGGACAGCTGCTTTATGCCACGTCCTTGTGTCCCCGTCAATTGAGTGTAGATTTAAAAATGACACATCACTTCCCATAGGGTGTCATAAACCTCAAGGCTTGTCTCCTTCAAAATCCTAAGCTCACTCGATCCTGGGATGAACTCTTCATAGCATAAATCTCCAAAGGGAAGGCTAGAAACATCATACATTTTGTGGAGGGCAAACCCTAATTCCCCTATCGAAGTAAATAATGTACACATCTCTGGGTTGTATCTCTCCAGAATAGCATAAAAATTATAATGATTGTAATCAATACCACATCTGGTAGCCATTATAGGGCAGCCGAGTCCAGATCGAGCTAATGGCCCCTCTAACTCTTTCAGCACAAATTCTGTCATCCTTGTCCACCACCTTGCGTTGAAGGAATGTACCCATCCCGGAGTTCTAAATACTGAAGAAGGGAAGTCCCCTTTCATAGCCAAAAATCTCCGCATGAAGGTGTTGACTGGACTAGCTATTTCTCCTACTGGGTATCCCCTTGAGAATAAGCATGTCTCTAAGGCTGACACATGTCGGTTGTAACCTATAGTGTGTACGCCCGTAAAAGTCAAAGCCCCAACTACTACCCCATCCTACTCTTTAACAAGGTCCCAATTCATATGTCAGGAGATGGAGGTACATTGATAATAGGAGATAGGGAACATCCTATGCATGTCGGGAAGAAAGAAGCGGCGATCCCCTATTTGCCTCAACCACTTGTAATATCCACCACGTACGATTTCTTTCTGGATGATAACATTGTCCCCAAACAGAAATGCTGGCTTGGTGAATTTCTTATCAGATTCAGTTTCAACCTTGGCATTTGTAACTAAAATCCTGAGTACAGTCGGGCTAGCTTGGGTAATTAGAGTGACACGTTCTTTATCAGCATCTTGAAAAATTAGGAGTTCCTAACGTAGATTAAATTGCATGTTCAAATCCACACTGCTCTCATGGCCAAAGTGATGACGAAGAGTGAGAGGTTCATGGGTGTAAGGTACTACAAAAGAGAAAGACACTCAGTCAGTTAGCATGAAGACAAAACAAAAGAGACTTGACTTAATTACAAAGGTTGAACTCCTTGTGAAAGAGGTCATACGCAAAGTTCAGACTCTGCGTCAAATATTTTAACACAGAGTCCAACCCTTGCATTAAAATAGTAAAACGCAGAGGTCAAATCCTACGTTAAGCATTCAGACGCATGGTTCAGACCCTGTGTTAAATATTTTTCTAACACAGAGGTCAAATCCTGTGTTAAGCATTCAAACGCACGGTTCATACCCTATGTTAAATATTTTTTCAACGCAGAAGTCAGATTCTACTTTAACATTCAAACGCAAAGTCCAAGCTCTGCATTTCAAAATTCGAGTGCAAAGGTTGAACCCCAGTGCTTCAAATTCCAAACACAGATGCCCAACTCTACGTCACAATATCAGAACGAGTTTGCTCATTGATCAGAATTTGTCGAAGCAAGTTTGGTTGCCATGAAAGTTGGCACTCACCACCGACAAGAGGAGTTCGCAGCGACAGCGCACCTGCCTGAGCCGCAACGCCGCCAATGACTGGAGTCGGCAGAGAAATCAGAGCAGCAGCGACGGCGAACTTGGGACGAGAGACAGTCTTCTTCCTGGGCGCCATTAAGGACGACGATCGGAGAAGGTGAACATGATTCATCGGATTTTTAAAATGAAGGATTTTCGTTAAGCCTTTCGGGGAAGAACGGAGGAAAGAGTCGAATGACTCTTGATTTGACCCTAGTGGTCTATTTATAGATAGCTATGAGCTGTCGAATCAGGATGAGATTTTAGGCTAGAATCCCGCCAAATGCGACCTCTGCGTCCATGTTAGTTGAACTTCTGAACGCAGAGTTCACCCCTGCGTTTTAATTCTCAAGTACAGAGTTCACTTATGCATTTTAAATGCCACAAAAGGAATGTCTCGACGACCAAGGCTATAACACAGCTTCAAATAAATAAAGAGAGGCTAACATTGGCTATCAAGGTGACCAAAGCCGAGAAGAAACTGGCTTATGATAAGCAACTATGCAGCCTTTTGGATGAGTACAGATAGGTTACAGTCAATGATGATTAAAATTATCGAGTTCGATCTGTCACGCAACTCATTCTTTCGAATGGCTTAAAATTCCAACAAAGATTAACAAAGCCAAAAGACGCTCAACCTCACTGAAGAAGACCTCTCTAACAAGTTTGCAGTTGGTGTTTTCATGATAGCGTCGCTATCATCGGACCTTTTATTACTTAAAGCCTGCAGCTGCACGTCGAATGTTCATCAATGCCTACAAAAATTTTATGGACATAAAATACACCTCTTCGCAAGTTGAGTAGAGTATCTTAAGGATCCAAACAAATTCGAAGAGATACACCTCTTCGCAAGTTGAGTGGAGTATCTTAAGGATCCAGACAAATTCGAATAATACACCTCTTCGTAAGTTGAGTGGAGTATCTCAAGGATCCAGATAAAACTCAAAGAACACACCTCTTCGCAAATTGAGTAGAGTATCTCAAGGATCCAGATAAAATTTGAAGAATACACCTCTTCGCAAGTTGAGTAGAGTATCTCAAGGATCCAGACAAAATTCGGAGAATACACATCTTCGCAAGTTGAGTGGAGTATCTTAAGGATCCAGACAAGTTCGTTATCGTCTTCGTCCTTATTTGGTTCAATAACGATGGGCTTTAACTTGTTTTACAAAGTTCATTGTCATCAAGACGCAAAAGTTACCTTGTTTGATTTAAGGAAGTTGAATCACTACGTTCCGACAACCAGAGCTATGATGTCTTCGAATCAGATAGAGGGAATAATCAATCAACAAAATTTTGGGATCCAAAATATTCCAAAAATTCGTACCAGTCAACCGCGAACTTTCAAAAACTTTAGAGGGGGTTCTGTAGACTGTCTTAAAATCACAATAGATAGCTGATCCCTGTCAAACCTCAACCAATAGTCTTGACTAAGAAGGTCATAATTAGACGACTTTCATGTCAACAAATGAAAGCTACAAATAGAGGACTTTTCACAAAGATTGAGAGGAGTTACAATACAACGACCCTTCTAACGACTAACGAAAACTCTATTCAGTGGCCTTTACCATCAACTGTAAGAGTTATAATCTGACGACTTTCATACCTCAAAACAACTAAAGCAAGGTTACTGAATAACGGTCTTTGTAATTCTTTACAAAAGAGGTTACAAGTTATTAGCCCCTACTAAACGTAGAATTCACCTTTGCGTTTTAGTTTTTAAGACGCAGGTGATCCCTGCATTTTCAACCATCAGCAAACGAAACGCAAGCGGCCCGTGTGTTTTCAATCTCTAGCAGATACCCAACTCTACATCTCAAGTCTAAGACACAGAGTTAAGACTTAGAACGCAAGCGACCCCTGCGTTTTTAATTCTCAGCAAGCACCCAACTCTGTGTCTCAAGTCTAAGACGCAGAGTTAAGGCCTGTAATGCCGATTTAAGCATTTGACTTGTTCAAACACAAGCTGAACAGCCTCAGAACCATTTATCCCATGTTTTGAGGGATTCTCACCCATGTTGGAGCGGATTTAGGGGTTGGTACATCCCTTATCCCCATATAAATAACCACATTACTCAACCGAGTAGGGATGTTGGATTTTTTTAGATCGGATCATCCAAGAGATCAGTTAGAGCAAATTTCTTGGCAACAAGAAGATTTTGGAGCATCCACTAGCAACAAAGGGTCTGGATACTTGGCTTATTAACCGATTATTCGGTTTAAACAACCTTTTTCGTGGAGTTTGACACTTGTTATGAGTTACAAAACTCGTTTAAGAGTTCTTAATCAAGTTTGCCACACAAGTTAGTTGTTCTAGCAAGACAAGACGCTTGGATCATCAATGGAGAGCGAATTCGACGCGAGCATTCGAAGGAGGCACTCCATCGCCACCGTGAAAAATCCAGAATTAAACAAAGGGGAGAATTCAGATCAATTTTCTTCTCTTTTGTAATCGGAAATCCAAATTATAATTGAGATTGAGAGATTTGTAAACATTCTTTTTCTAAGCAGTTAGAGAGAATAAAATCAAACACATTCTTTCATTTTCATTTCATAAATTTTCCACCAAATAATATCCATAAGCTTCTTATGATTATCAATTCATGAAGTTAGAGTTGAATCTAAAGATGAAATACGAATTTTAATAACATTCAACTCATCATTAGGCATATATGCATTGACATTAGAAGTAGAACAAACATGATTATTCTTAAAAGAAGTAAATTCATTTCTAATGTTCGCTACTTCTGATATGGTATTATCTTTCTCATGAGTTAACTTAGCAACGTTTGAAATTAAGGAAACATGATCTAATTTTAATTTCTCATTATTTTCTTCGAGGATCACATTCTCATTAGAAATTAAATCAAACTTAGAAGCTAACAACTCAAGATCGGATTTTAATTCTACATGCTTGCTTTTTAAACTAACAAAATTATTATGCAACTTAGTGTAGGCATGCATTAACCTATCATATACACGAGTGAGTTCATTATTAATGGATATATCACTATCGGATTCCGAATCGCTTACCACACTAGGGTTATCTCCTAGTGGACGTGTGCATGATGCTCCAATGGAACCAATGAATTGTTCCTTATGTTTGGTTGTTTGCTACCAACATCATTTGGAGTTTCATGTATTTGTTTGTGACATGACTATGTATAAATCATAGAGTTTTTGTTATGTTTTGTTCTTTTTTAATTTTGAAACTGCAGGTCAAAAAAATGTGTGATATATCTGTATGATTTGCTTTTGCACGGTCAAAATTGAAAACCGTCTCCTTTGCTATATATACCCGTTCTCATATCTTTACATTTAAAAACCGTCCCCATTGCTAACGTCTCCTTAGGTATAAAAACCATCCCCATAGATCACAAACAAAACCCTTCCCATAGACAATAAAGTCGTCCTCCTAGGTCAAACTCGAAACCGTTCCCCTTGGTGTGTAAGTGTCACGGTAGCTTAAAAATATAACTGTTCCCGTTGCCAAATAACCATCACCATCTGCAAAAATATGAACCATCCCCATAGTTAAACTGTCCCCAAATATTATCTACGGGAACAATTCAAGAACCGTGCCACTTGGATCATGAACCGTCCCCTTAGACCAAAGACTATGGAAGCAAAGGTATCGGATGAGTAATCGTTCCCTTAGGCCTATGATGACGGTTTTATTATCTAGTGGGACGGTTACAAACCGTCCCCGTAGACTCATTATTTGGCAGTGGGTGTTTGTTTCAAATTCTATAATTTAGGATAAAGATTTCACTAAGGGATTTAAAATCCATAGGTGTTTTGTTATGGGTTGGGATTTCTAAAATGTTTTTTGTTTCATTAATATTTTAGGATTTGGAATACTATAAATTGTAATATTTTATTTGTTTCAAGCTCAAATTGTAGCATTACCAAATGCCAAAATTTTGTAATATGATGAATATGCTATCTTGGTGAGGTTACCTCCCACAAAAAGATAAAACTAGGATTTGTCAAATCCTCCCCAATTGAAAGGTAAGCGCACCCATTTATGAGATTTGTCAAAATCCTCTCCACTTGAGAGGATTTGGCAAATTCTAAAAATTGTGCACTTTTTGTACTTTTGAGATTCAATATTCTAAAAATTTTATTAAAACAAATACCATATATGGAATCCCAAAATACAAAAAAAAAACTCACTTTTTGATCCCAAAACTTGTAATCCATACCAAATGCTAATATTTTTGTTGAAACAAACACCCCCTCAGCGGCTGTTTGGTTCAAATGCCAAAATTTTAAGATTTGTAATTTCATAGAGAATTTCAAATCTATAGGGTTTTATACGTGTTTTAAGATTTCTAATATTTTGTTTGGTTCAACATAATTATAGGAAAGCAATTTCTACAATTTGTAATATCTTGTTTGATTCAAACCCAAATTATAGGATAACGAATTCTAAAGAAAAAGGAGAGGTGGATATAGTTAACTTGGTGAGGTTACATCCCAAAAGGAAATAAAATACAAGGGCATGGGAAGTATACCCATTATGGGATTTACTGAATCCTCTCTAATTGAGAGGGTTTGGAAAATTCTAAAAATTGGGTGTTTTTGCACTTTTGAGATTCAATATTCTAAAAAGATTATTAAAATAAATATCAACGATAGAACCACAAAACCCAAAAAAAAACACACTTTTTTATCCTAAAATTTATAATACACACCAAATGCCAAAATTTTACTTGAACCAAACAGCCCCTCAATTGGAGAGGATTTGGTAAATCCCATAAATGGGTATAATTACCCCTCTTTCTATACTATTTTATTTTATTTTTTGTGAGAGGTAACCTCACCAAAGTAACTATATTCACATCAGTGTAGAAAATAGCGCGTTTCGTAGCGCAAAATAGCGCTTAACGTAACGTAGCGTTAACCTAACGCTACATAGCGTTTTCAAATAGCGCACAGACAAAATAACGTGCGCTATTTTAGCCATAGCGTAAGCTACGTAACGTAGCGTCATGGCGTTTTGTAACGTAGGTTATTTTGTTTAATAGCTTGGATTGCTTTTAAAATAATTCAACGGCTGTGATTGACTCTCCCACTTCTTATAAGTTATTAAATTCTAACAAAACCCTAACTCTTGCTATCATCATCGTCTCCCGCCGCCCCTTTCGACATCGTCGTCCTCTCCCACCATTCAACTTCTGAAATTAGCAAGGTAAATACATAATACAATCTTGAATATTGATAATCAGACTATGTTTTACACTTAAAGCCATAAAAATTAATATGTGTGGAAGGGTGAGCTTGACTTGTTCTCTGAAGTTGCCATTGTTTTACTCTTTAACATGATTAGCGTGAGAAATTTGATCTATTTGGCTGGAACACACGATGCTAGGTCTCGGTTAGTTATTGATTTATCGTCGAATTTCGCCTTTGGATTGATCGTTAAGGCAAACACGGTTGATTTTGTTGTGAAATTGTGATCATATATTGATTTGTGAAATTAAGAATTGCGATGATATTCATATTTTTTATTTTGAATGTTATATATCTATAAATTATTAAATAATAATAAATTATTTAACCTACGTTACGCTATGCGCTATCGCTATTGTAACCTAACTGGAGGTAAGCGTTACGCTATGCGTTATCGCTATTTTCAACATTGATTCACATCTTCTTTTTTAGAATTTGTTATCCTATAATTTTGATTAGAATCAAACAAGATATTACAAATTGTAGGATTTGATTTCCTATAATAATATTGAACCGAACAAAATATTAGAAATCCCAAAGCATGTATAAAACCCTATACATTTGAAATTCTCTATGAGATTATAAATCCTAAAATTTTGGCATTTGAGCCAAACAGCCCCTGAATCACTTAAAGGCACACAAAATAAGGTATTTGCCAAAGCTAGAAAATGCATGAGTTTTCAACTCTGATACTATTCTTACAAAAGACGGAGACCAAAATAGACCCGGACACCACTAATATTTTTCCTCTTCTATACAAAAATTATTGAAGGATCGTTCAAGCACTAAATCCTTGTGCAGTGCTCCATTTTATTCTCACTTTACTTAGAATAACATGACCTAGAACTTGGAGTTGGAACAAGGTGATCTATAACATAAGATCGGTTGACGGTTTAGTTCGAATAAAGTTACTGCTCAGGGGCAAGATTTTTAAGTAATCAAATTCTCTCCTTTCAACTAGAAGGAAACAAGTCTCAAATTTTAAATGTTTATGTGTAACCTGTGATTTTGCAGTTAAAGGGAGGTCAGGAACTAGAATTACTTCCCACAAAAGCATGACATGCACATAAAGTGTTACAGTTAATCACATGTCAAAAAAGAACACATACTTTCTTGTTAATACGCTTAGCCCATAATTAATGTATAAAAATGGGGACTAATCCATTACGTCACATGTGCTTTAGACTGTAAAGAGTCCTAAACCCTCACCACAACTTCCTAGTTTTAATACAGTGGCAGTCCTTTGACATGGTATTAGAGCATTCAGGTGGGGGATCTCGCTGGCCATGAAAATTTTCTTTTTCATTTATAATGGCTGGAATCTACCAGCATATAGCCCGGAACAAAACGAATAAACATGAGATTGCATGTCAAAGACACCTATTCCCCTCCTAATAATGGAAATAATAATAATAATTGTTGAATTGGATGCCTGATGAGATCGTTCTCGATTATTATAACAAGCTGAAGCAATGGTGCTAAAGGAGTTTAAAAGAATATTAAATAACTTAAAAAGACATCACCGGATAGAGGGTTAAGTATTTTTTTCATAGAAAATGACCACAAGTTTATGTGAATTGTCTTCATATCAAGAATGTGAAATAATATGAAACAGAAAATCTTTACTAACAGCCAAATATCGATTAAATTTTAACATATATTCAAGGTTCTAAAGTTTATATATTGTTCTTTAACTCGTTCCAATCTAAATTTGCAAAAGATTTGTAAATCTATGACAAGGAAGAATCAATGTAAGAGACCCAAAGAGGTACACCCATAAACAGAGCAAAATGGTGAGATTGGTATATTTTGTAGACACTAAGTGAGAGATTGATATAAATTTTTTAACTTTTGTCAAATTGGTATATAATATAGCCTTTGGCGTCATATACCTCTTAAGTTCGGCCGGATCTAAATTTTCCGGCCAGCTTTCTCACGTGATGGCTCACATGATGCCCAGCTGGCGGGATTTATTGCACAAAACCCCACTCATAATCCAAACTCCTAATTAAAAACGCCCTGCTCCTCTTCCTCCTCCCCCTCTCCCTTCTCCTCCACATCCTCTTCAACCTCTCCCCATCACCCACGCCCGCCAGCAGCTCAGCAAGACCCTCAACCCCTAATCCTGACTTGATCTCCCCTGAACCCTCTTTCTCCCACGTTTCCCTTCAAGATCCGAGCCATAACCCTGATCCTAATCTGATCTCGCCCGTGTTGAAAATTAAACTTGATTTTGGATCAAGTTTAATTTTTGGATCTATGATCCAATTATCACTTGTTGGGCCAAACCCAATACTTGATCCAAGTTCTAGAGTTTTCTCTAGAAATATCTAAACATCTCCACCTCCTTAAATTGTTTTAGAAAATTATAGAGAATGAATATCTAGATAATTGTAATATAAAATTCTAGATATTATGCTAGAACTCTCTAGATTTAGGATTAAAATATTCTAGATATTTTGTACTTTGGAGGCTATAAATACCTCCCCTCCCCTCTCATTTGTAATCAAGAAGTTCCAAGTTGTTCTAAGGTGTTCAAATGAAATAAAATCTTCTTCTTCCTAAATTTTCTATTGTCTCCCGAATTCTTAAACACTTTCTCCATCACCTCCAAATATTTCTTTCCAACAAAGTGGTATCAGAGCTAGAAGATTCCCTTGAAGATGGCGAGTAACGGTGTTCCCTTTCAAGTCCCGATGCTCACAAAGAGCAACTACGACAATTGGAGTCTAAGAATGACGGCTATCCTAGGAGCAAATAACGTGTGGGAGATAGTCGAGAAAGGCTTCATTGAACCGGAGAATGATGGTAGTCTATCTCAAACTCAAAAGGATAGTTTGAGAGACTCAAGGAAGAGAGACAAGAAGGCTCTTTGTCTAATCTATCAAGGTCTAGATGAAGATACATTCGAGAAGGTCGCGGGAGCAAAGACGTCCAAAGAAGCATGGGAGAAGCTTCAAACTTCTTACAAGGGAGCAGATTAAGTCAAGAAAGTACGTCTTCAAACTCTAAAAGGAGAATTTGAAGCGTTGCAAATGAAGGAAGGTGAACTCGTCTCCGATTACTTGTCAAGAGTTTTAACGGTTACTAATAACCTAAAGAGAAATGGCGAGAAGTTAGATGAGGTGAGAATCATGGAGAAGGTTTTTAGATCGTTGGATCCAAAATTCGAGCATATTGTCACTGTCATTGAAGAAACAAAGGATTTGGAGGCTATGACGATGGAGCAACTTCTTGGGTCGTTATAAGCTTATGAAGAAAAGAAGAAGAAGAAGGAAGATATTGCAGAACAAGTACTCAAGATGTGGATTGATCAAACTAAAGAAGAAAGCGGGCGAAGTTATCAAAGACGAGGTTGCGGTCAAGTCTGAGGACGAGGTCGTGGATATGGAAATAGACGAGGTTGGAGGCCTCATGATGACAACACCAACCAAAGAGGAGAAAGCTCATCAAGAGGTCGTGGGGAGAGGAAATCAAAAACCAAGGTACGATAAATCAAGCGTTAAATGCTATAATTGTGGAAAGTTTGGACACTATGCTTCCGAATGCAAAGCTTCGAACAATAATAGAGTTGAAGAGAAGTCCAATTATGTTGAAGAAAGAAGGCAAGAAGATGATATGCTATTGATGGCTTACAAGAAAGATGAACAAGATGAGGTTCACAAGTGGTATCTCGATAGCGGTGCAAGCAATCACATGTGCGGGAAAAGAAGCATGTTCGTGGAGCTTGATGAATCGGTGAAAGGAAATGTGGCTTTGGGAGATGAATTGAAGATGGAGGTGAAAGATGTGCTACAAGGAGGAGTCCTTGCTTTGGCATCTTCGATTCGGGCATCTCAACTTTGGAGGATTAGAGCTACTTTCTAAAAAGGAGATGGTGAGAGGATTGCCTTGCATCAACCATCCAAATCAAGTGTGTGAAGGGTGTATACGTGGAAAGCAATTCAAAATGAGCTTTCCCAAGGAGTCAGACACAAGAGCGCGGAAGCCATTGGAACTCATACATACAGATGCATGTGGGCTGATCAAACCAAGATCACTCGAAGTGTTTGAAAACTTCAAAAAGTTCAAAGCCCATGTCGAGAAGGAAAGTGGCTTTGTGATCAAAGCCATGAGATCCGACTGTGGAGGAGAATTCACATCCAAGGAATTTGAGAAGTATTGTGAAGATAACGGTATTCTAAGACAATTGACGGTGTCGAGGTCCCCTCAACAAAATGGAGTTGCGGAAAGGAAGAACCGGACAATCCTTAAAATGGCGAGGACCATGCTCAAAAGTAAGAAACTACCAAAAGAGTTGTGGGCAGAAGCAGTTGCATGCACGATTTATCTATCAAATCGATCTCCAACAAGAAGTGTTTCGGGAAAAACACCACAAGAAGCTTGGAGCGGAAGGAAGCTCAGTGTTTCTCATCTAAGAGTCTTTAGAAGCCTTGCTCACGCTCATGTACCAGACAAGAAGCGGAGCAAACTAGATGATAAAAGTGAGAAGTACATCTTCATTGGTTACGATGCCAACTCCAAAGGCTATAAGCTCTACAATCCTGATACAAAGAAGACAATCATCAGTCGAAATGTCATCTTTGATGAAGAAGGAGAATGAGATTGGAGATCAAATGATGAAGACTACAACTTCTTTCCACATGTTGAAGAAGATGAATTGGAGCAACCAAGAGAGGAGCCTGTTACCCCCACCAACTTCACCAACAACGAGTTCTCAATAAGATGAAAGTTCGAGCGAAAGGACTCCACGTTTCAGAAGTCTGCAAGAACTTTACGAGGTAACTGAAAATCAAGACAATCTTACTTTATTTTGTCTATTTACGGATTGCGAGCCCATGAATTTCGAAGAAGCTATGAAGAAGAAGACATGGAGAAATGCAATGGATGAAGAGATCAAGGCGATACAAAAGAATGAGACATGGGAGTTAGCTTCAATTCCAAATGGGCATAAGGCGATCGGTGTGAAGTGGGTGTACAAAGCAAAGAAGAACTCTAAAGGAGAAGTTGAAAGATACAAGGTAAGATTGGTGGCAAAAGGTTATAGTCAAAGAGCGGGAACCGACTATGACGAGGTACTCGCTCCTGTTGCTCGTCTAAAAACTATTAGATTAATCATTTTATTGGCAGCTCAAAATAATTGGAGGATACATCAAATGGATGTCAAATCAACCTTCTTAAATGGAGATCTTGAAGAAGAAGTTTACATTGAGCAACCACAAGGCTACATTGATACGGGTGTATCGTCTCTTCGGGAGCTTAGCGATCCTCATGGGAGCTTGAGGATAGATGATTCTCATGGTATCTTGAGAATAGGAGCGTGGTTGGAGCCAAAGAAGACGGTGGAAGAAGTCAGCAGAAGCGAAACGTGCAAAAAGAACAGGGTGGCTGACAGTTCTCTGTCCGGTCGACCGCAGCACACATGCCGGTCGACCGGAAAAACCTGCACGCTGTAGGGTTTGAGAAAATTCTCTGGCCGGTCGACCGGACCAAGCCTGGTGGTCGACCGGATCGTGATTTCTGGGTTTCCTATTTCGTTTTGGATTCTGTTTTGACGGGGATTCCTGATTCTTTTGGGCTTGTTTATTTACAAGATTGCCATCCACGTTTGCATATCTATAAATAGGATTGTTTTAGGGTTCTAAACAATCAGACCTAAGAGAGAGAAATTCTAATAATTGTATTAGGGTTTTAGAGAGAGAGTTGAGAGGTTGTTCTCAATTCTAGTGAGATTGTGAGAGAGGGATTGTAATCTTTTCATACTCATAATCTAGAGAAGGTATTTTCCTTCGCCATACTGAATTGTTTCTTGTGTTTTGGTCATCCTCTTCTCAACCCACCTTTTGGTAATTCCGCGACCAAAGGGTGCTCGCACGACAACTCGTATCAAGTTGGTATCAGAGCATCAGATCCGGTGAAGGGGCATCCTGTGTATGGTCCTTACTCGGTCCTCATACAAGAAGCTTGGCGAGATCCTTATTTCATTAGAAGGAGTCCAGGATTTAAGGAAGGAGAAGATGGCTGAAGGAGATAATTCAGCGAGGATTGATGCATTAGAGAAGCAGATCGAGACGATAGGGTCAACGCTCACAAAACTCGTCGGTCTCATCCAAGGAGGGAACGAAAAGGGGGAATCTTCTTCTAGGTCTAAGAAGAAACCTATAGAGTCCGGTGGAGAGAGCGAGCTTTCAGGCTCCGACGAGGAGGACGAGACCGTCAAGGCTGCACCGCATCAAGGGGGTAAGAATTCTTACCAGAACCTGAAGATTGACTTCAAGGTGGAGATTCCTATTTATGATAGGAGTGTTGACGTCGAGAGGCTTGATGACTGGATCGAGCGGATGGAGACGTATTTTACTCTTTATGGCTATTCGTCAAAAGAGAAGATAGTGTTCGCGACTTTGAAGCTTTCCGGGCACGCGTTGACGTCGTGGAAGTCCTATTGCAAGCAGGAGAAGAAGGCGGTGTCGTGGAACAAGTTCAAGGAGCTACTTAGGAAACAGTTCTATCCGGTGGGATTCCTTGAGGAGCGTTAGTACAAGTGGTATGGCTTACACCAAAGGGTCAATCAAACCGTTCAAGAATACACTACGGAGTTCCAGCAGCAGGCGATGGTCCTTAACATTGCGACAGAGGAATATTCCGTGTTTATGAAGTATATGGCGGGATTGAGCGATTTTATCCGAAAGGAGATGAGGTTATTCACGGTCGAGACTATTGCAGATGCGAGCGTGAAGGCCATTGCCATTGAGGGCAAGCAAAAGAAGAGCAACGAAGCAAAAGGGGATGCAAAGCAAGTTGGAGGCGAGTCTAGTGGTTCTCAGTTTAAGGAGGAGAAGAAGAGGGGTGATCCAGGAAAAGCAGGGCTGATTTGTAGTCACTGCGAGAAGACATGGCACGAAGCTAATCGGTGCTGGGAAAAATATCCTCATCTCAAACCAAGAGGGTTGAAGAAGAAGGAGGAGAAAAAGGCATACATGATAGCTCAAGGTCCGAAAGAAGTCCCGGGGATGACAGAGCCTAATAGCAGTCTCAATCTTATGACGAGAAAACAGGCCACGAAAGAGGACGACGACCCGCGAGAGCAGCTCTTTGTTCTTAAGTTGCAAGTGAAGACCAGTTTGGTTGATGCCATAGTTGATCCGGGCAGCGAGAAGAATTTGATATCCGAAGCCTTGGTTCAGAAGCTGGGTCTGAAGACGGTCAAGCATCCGAAGCCTTATCCATTGGGGTGGATTCAGAAGGAGACGGGACTGAGTGTAGTTGATCAATGCACTGTCAGATTTGCGCTCTACGAGTCGTATATTGATGAGGTTTTGTGCGACGTAGTTCCATTGGATGTTTGTCAGATTATACTGGGCAAACCGTACTTATGGGATAGATATGCGATCTACGAGAGGCGGGCTCAGAAGTATACATTCACCAAAGGTGGTGAACAGTTCATATTTCGTTCGGCATCTCTTCCGAGGGAGACAATCTTGGGGACGGTGACGCGAGCGAAGAGGTTAGTGAATGCAAGCAAGAAGTTTGTCTCGCTGTGCATTAGATTTCCAGAACAACCATCGAAAGAGGATTGCGATTTGGAGCGAAAAGTGACTACGACGAGACGCGGGATGAATGAGTTATTTCCGATCGGACGTCGAGATCAGATTCCTAGCAAGGCCAGGTGGTTCAGAAAAGAAGGAGGGGCTCGCGAGTTCTCTCAGGTGAAGTTCTAACTTGAATGGGACTTCAAGTTCCAAAAGGGGGGACCCATGATACGGGTGTATCGTCTCTTCGGGAGCTTAGCGATCCTCATGGGAGCTTGAGGATAGATGATTCTCATGGTATCTTGAGAATAGGAGCGTGGTTGGAGCCAAAGAAGACGGTGGAAGAAGTCAGCAGAAGCGAAACGTGCAAAATGAACAGGGTGGCTGACAGTTCTCTGTCCGGTCGACCGCAGCACACATGCTGGTCGACCGAAAAAACCTGCACGCTGCAGGGTTTGAGAAAATTCTCTGGCCGGTCGACCGGACCAAGCCTGGCGGTCGACCGGATCACGATTTCTGGGTTTCCTGTTTCGTTTTGGATTCTGTTTTGACGGGGATTCCTGATTCTTTTGGTCTTGTTTATTTACAAGATTGCCATCCACGTTTGCACATCTATAAATAGGATTGTTTTAGGGTTCTAAACAATCAGACCTAAGAGAGAGAAATTCTAATAATTGTATTAGGGTTTTAGAGAGAGAGTTGAGAGGTTGTTCTCAATTCTAGTGAGATTGTGAGAGAGGGATTGTAATCTTTTCATACTCATAATCTAGAGAAGGTATTTTCCTTCGCCGTACTGAATTGCTTCTTGTGTTTTGGTCATCCTCTTCTCAACCCACCTTTTGGTAATTCCGCGACCAAAGGGTGCTTGCACGGCAACTCATATCATACATAATCAAGGGAGAAGAAGACAAAGTCTTGAGGTTAAAGAAGGCGCTTTATGGGTTAAAACAAGCACCAAGAGCTTGGAATACTCGAATTGATAAGTACTTCAAGGAGAAAAGTTTCATCAAGTGTCCATATGAGCATGCACTCTATATCAAAACTCAAAACAATGATATATTGATTGCATGCTTGTATGTAGATGACTTGATATTCACAGGCAACAATCAAAGTATGTTCGAGGAATTCAAGATGGAGATGACGAAGGAGTTCGAGATGACCGATATTGGATTGATGTCTTACTACATTGGAATTGAAGTGAGACAAGAAGATAATGGAATTTTCATTACTCAAGAAGGCTATGCTAAAGAGGTTCTTAAGAAGTCCAAGATGGATGACTCGAATCCAGTAAGCACGCTAATGGAATGTGGAGCCAAATTGTTAAAGCAAGAAGAAGGAGAGAGTGTAGATCCAACACTATTTAAGAGCTTGGTTGGAAGCCTATGCTACTTAACGTGCACAAGACCTGACATCCTATATGCAGTCGGAGTTGTGAGCCGATACATGGAGCATCCAACAACAACTCATTTCAGGGCAGTTAAAAGGATACTTCGCTATATCAAAGGTACCATAAACTTTGGCTTGTATTACTCTGTTTCTGACGATTACAAGCTTGTTGGATTTAGCGATAGCGACTGGGGTGGAGACGTAGATGACCGAAAAAGCACAAGCGGATTCGTGTTCTTCATTGGAGATACAGCTTTCACATGGATGTCAAAGAAGCAACCAATTGTCACTCTTTCTACTTGTGAAGCGGAGTATGTAGCAGCTACTTCATGTGTTTGCCATGCTGTTTGGTTACGAAACCTGTTAAAGGAGTTGAGTTTGCCACAAAAGGAGCCAACGAAGATCTTAGTTGATAATAAGTCAGCAAAAGCTTTGGCGAAGAACCTAGTCTTCCATGATCGAAGTAAGCACATTGACACTCGTTATCACTACA
>BQKN01033620.1:0-17568 GCA_022839385.1 Asparagus kiusianus
ACCCTAGGGTGTCTCGGGTTGGCCGAGACACCCTTAGGGTGTCTCGGGTTGGCCGAGACACCCCTGGGGTGTCTTGGTTTTGCCAAGATACCCCTCGGGTGTTTCGAGCTTGCCGAGATGCCCCGGGTGCCTCGGTTCAGTCCGAGACTGTCCGCCGTTGTCCCGCCGTTGACTTCTTGTTGACTTTTCGTCCGAACTCGGATTTGAGTGATTTCGGATGCGTTGGAATCTTGACGGCGAACTCTGTAGGCCCTAAGGGTCGGATAATCAGTGAGGCGAATGGTACATGAAGGGCGTTGCTCCTTTTGTAGGTGATTGCGGGGTTTTCGGTCAATCCGTACCCCGTGATTCTGAGATTCCGTCGGCTCACGTAGTTCGTCGGTTCACTTCAAGCATTCACCGACGTCATTTGAACTCTTGTGGACCGGATAGTGACGTTCAATCGTCGATCGTTAACACTGAGCTGTGTGCGGGGACTTATCGGCAGTTTTCGATGCCTACAGATACCCCCTCCAAAGTGTTTCGGACTCGTTTCTTTTATAGAAGAGACCGGAATACTTTGGATATGATTGGTCCAGCCTTCAGTCGGCATAAGGGACCTGTGGTTCACTTCAACTCTCGACTCCTTCGATTTTCGGTTTATCCGGTGCTTTGTCGAATAACCGAAGTTATTCCGACGATGCATTTATCGCCTGGCCGTCGTTGGAGTCTCGAGTTTACAGCTGATGAGTTGAGTTTGGCCCGTGTCATTGAGTTGACTTTGAACTTACTATCCCTGTCACATAGTGTTGACTTGGGGTTCTGAATCACTGGGGGTTGACTTTTTGTTGCAACGCAACGATTGGCGTTGACCTAGGGTTACGCATTGATCGGCGTTCGCCCTTAGGGTTTCAAATCTGCGTGGGTTGACTTTCGTCGTCACGTGTTGACTTTTGTCGCCGCGTGTTGACTTTTGTCACAACGCGCTGTCCGGCGTTGACCTAAGGTTACGCGTTGACCGGCGTCCACCTTAGGGTTTTGGAACCGCATGGGTTGAGCTTCGTCGTCACGTGTTGACTTTCGTCGTCACGTGTTGACTTTTGTCGTCACGCGTTGATTTTTGTCGCCACGTGTTGACTTTTGTTGCAACGCGCTGTCCGGCGTTGACCTAAGGTTACGCGTTGACCGGCGTCCACCTTAGGGTTTTGGAACCGCTTGGGTTGAATTTCGTCGTCACGTGTTGACTTTCGTCGTCACGTGTTGACTTCTGACGCAACGCACTGTCCGGCGTTGACCTAAGGTTACGCGTTGACCGGCGTCCACCTTAGGGTTTTGGAACCGCTTGGGTTGACTTTCGTCATCACGTGTTGACTTTCGTCGTCACGTGTTGAGTTTTGTCGCAACGCGCTGTCCGGCGTTGACCTAAGGTTACGCGTTGACCAGCGTCCACCTTAGGGTTTTGGAACCGCTTGGGTTGACTTTCGTCGTCACGTGTTGACTTTCGTCGTCACGTGTTGACTTTTGTCGCAACGCGCTGTCCGGCGTTGACCTAAGGTTACGCGTTGACCGGCGTCCACCTTAGGGTTTTGGAACCTCTTGGGTTGAGCTTCGTCGTCACGTGTTGACTTTCGTCGTCACGTGTTGACTTTTGACGCAACGCGCTGATTGGCGTTGACCCAGGGTTACGCGTTGATCGGCGTTTACCCTGGGGTTTCGAACCGTCGAAAGTTGATGTGTGAAGTTTACCCATATTTTCAACCGTCGGCGTGGGAAAATCAACTTTTGTGGAAATATTGGGGGTTAAAAAATGATTCGGGGTATCAAACTGTCGCGCGGGGGGTCAAATCCCGGTCAGACACCCCCGGGGTGTCTCTACAACACCGAGACACCCTTGGGGTGTCTCGGTTTTGCCGAGACACCCCTAGGGGTGTCTTGGGTGTTTTTGTGGTCCCCCCCCTTTTTCTTTTGTCTTTTACCTCTTTTGGCTCTTGTGTCATGGTCCCCCCCTCCTTTAATTTGAAATTTCAAAGAGGATTCCCTCTTATCCTTGGCTCTCAAAACCGAACCCCCCTCCCCCTTTTTTTATTTCGGTTTTATTCTTCTTCTTCCCCAAGCCTCTATCCTCCATTGTTTGCCTTCAAGAACCCATTGCCCCCCTCAAGAGGAGCTCGGATTTTGGGTGAGCTTTATTGGCCGAAAGATTATCCTCTTCTTAAGCTAGGGCTCCTTTCATTTTCAAGCTCAAGCTCTTAATTTGGGTAAGTTTTCTTTCTACAATCTTCTCATTTTTTCTTTTGTAAAGATTGCATCTTTATGCTTTTGGTAGATAAGGGTTTATGTATGGAATAAGCTCTTGGGGTGTTTTGTGCAAAATCTGTAATGGCCGAAATCTTTGGGGGTTTTGCGCAAAATTCGTGGGGGCTCATTTGCAAAAGGGGAACTGAAATTTGTGGGTTGGATCTATGTCCATTTGATGGAGGAAATGTGGGGTGCTTTATGCAATAGGATCAAAGGAATTGTTTGAGGGGTTTATTTGCAAAACAGCCCATAAAATTTTAGAGGGGCTTATTTGCAAAGAGGCCACGAATTTGGGGCTGAAATCCACAAAGTTTAAACCCCAAACCCCTGATCGAATTTTTGGTAAAGGCATGTGGATGCAAAACCAAAAGTTCGTGGAGGGGCTTTTATGCAAAATTGACCCAATTCTGCGAAAGGGCTTATTTGCAAAATTTGATCAAAATTATAAGGTACCAGGATGCTAAATGGTCGCATACGACGACCACAACCCGGATCACACGTGTCCTTGACCTGAATTTGGCCTTGAACACGGGGGGGGAGGGGGGTATTTTGGGTATTTCACCAAAATTCGCCGCGAGACCAGAGTTATCGTTTCGTGTGCACGAAATTTGCAGGTTTAATTAGACTTTAACCATGAAATCCTACTTATTTATAGGATTTTAGTTTAAGTGCTTAATTTCCCTTTTCAATATTTCGTGTCTGCATGTTGTACCTGATATACTGTCTTTTTACTGCAGGTTCGTGATGTCTCCTCGTCGATCTCGACCCTCCAGGGGTCACTCTCGCTCACAGCATAGCGAGGAGGAGGTTCCTACGACATCGTCTCCAGTGACCTCTTTCTTCGGGGGTGAGAATTTTGCATTTCTGTATCCCGGATTGACCTCTCGCGGGTCATGAAGGAAGAACCGATACTCCTCCCGCGGGGGTTAAGGTTTCAGACTTGTTTTGCTTAGCCAATTCAAGTCTTCGGGTATATTGGGGCGATCTCATGTTGCCTTACGCCTTATAGGTCGGTGTACATTATCACGTGATTTATGTGATTGTATACCGTCCTCCCGGTGTAGGGCACTCGAAATCGTCTTCACCAATTATCCCGTGAACAATCTCATCTCGCCTTCATGAGATAGATTTTCTGACTCCATGCTCGCGATTTGTTGCAGTCGAGTTTCCCGGTGGTAGCTTTCCTTCTCATGCCAATACCGCTTGCAGCCGTGAGGTCTTCTCTTCGGCTTCTGTTAGGCAGGCTATCGCTCCACTCCCTCAGTTTGACAGGGATCGTTCAGACGATTCCTGTCGCTTGATACGGGATGGAGGGCGTCACTGTTTACGCCAACTCATCACCGATGCTCCTTTTACCGCGGATGCTTCGTCCACCCAGGCTTTGAAGAAGCCGGATTTCTTGTTCGGGGATCATGTGGAGGATCCCGACGCACTGACTCTCACCGAGGAGTATTGGCTAACTCTTGAGGAGAGTGCTCTTTTGTACATTCCTTCCGTCCCTCGTCACTGTTCCTTCACTCATCTGGAAGGACAGGGCGTGGAGAGACGGATGTCTTGGCACCTCACTGATGACGCTGAGCGGGTTCAGTGCGGGTATACTTCCCACGGCAAGACTCCTGGTTCTGGCGGATATCATCATGTTCGTGGGCTTTGACCCGGGATCATGGGTCATGACACCGCACCCCAAGGTGAGGTGTTTGCAGCTGCTCCTACCGTGAGGAACCGTTTGGCTCTCCTCGGGAGAAGGCTGCCTCCACCGGACTACCAGTGCTACGGTTGGGCTTCTTCATTACCCAAGGGATGGTGGCCCCGCATGACCGGTTACGTCTTGGGCCGTTGGGAGAAGGATCTAAAGAATAGCGGCTTGTATGTACCTATACGAGCTACTATGTACGGTCTCCCAGTTAGCTGCCGCCATTTCTTGGCGTTGTTGGAGACGTATATGCCTGATAGCAACACCTTCCTGACCGGTGACGGAGAGTTGGGGTTGGCTCTCCATGAGATGCATCAGGTTTCCGGTCTTCCGATGGGAGATTACCCTTATCAGTAGTATTTTCCTTCGAACCAGCAGTTGTGGCGGTTGAAGCAAGATGATCCCGATATGTATGACACTCTCTGGGACCTCACCTGTCATTATCATACTTCCTTGACCCTGATTTCTCCTCCGGCCAAGACAAAGAGGAAAGTTAGCTTGAAGCAGTTCGCCACTTATTTGTTCCAGAACTTGGAGGGTAGTTCCAGCGACCCCGTTCGTGAGCTAGATATTTTGACCGTCACCGCTATTAACGAGTTGGTGGAGAAGAGTGGGGTTCAATCCTATACCATCGCCAGTGCTGAGGGAGCTTTCCCTGCAGGGACCAAGTTTCGCTCGTTCCTCCGTCGTGCGTAGAAGTCTATCGAACCTCGGTCTCTGTTAGCAGGCTATCTTGCCCTCTGGTTGAAGAAATGCGTTGTTCCTCACCAGTCTTCGGATGCCTTACCTCTTGAGGTGCTTTTTCCCGCAGTTCAGTTAGCTTATGGGAGAGAGCTTTCTTTGCTCCCGGCGATGGCTGCCAGCATCCATTGCGAGCTTAGGAGTGTGGTCCGTAGTTTTACTCGGGTGGGTCCTGAGCTATCTACCGAGCTTATCTGTCCTAAAGTCGAGCTTCCTTACGCATACCTGATGGCGTGGCTCGTTCTTCACCGTCCTGGCCTGATGTCGGCGCCTAGTGCTGTTGATGTTCCCGTCCCATACCTGCAGTTGTTGGAGAAGAGCAGATGGCTTGGGAAGAAATTCGAGGACGTTCAGCAGGAACTTCAAGTCTGTAAGGGCTGGGAGTTCTTCAAGTGTTTCCCTCAGTTTTCAGGTCGCTATGGCGACGTTTTGACTGATGAGGAGAAACCTAGGAGTAACCAAACCATTCTTGACATCGGTTGTTTTCGTTGGTTGGTAAACATCCGTGTCGGATATCTTGTCTTCCGGGTGAAGAACCGATGCCATATAGAGCCTTACCTCCCCTGCCGTTTTGCTCGTCAGTTTGGCTATGACCAACTATATGTTGGGAACCCCAGCCGTGGTTTGAGGGTTGAGGGAGGACTTGTTGATGGTGTACGAGCATGGCTGTGGACTATGGTGGGCTGCACCGGGGCCCGCTTTGCTCTTCCCTCTTATAGGCGTAAGCCGATGATCACTTTCCTCAGCTGCAAGTGGTTCCTCTCTGCCTATGAATTCCTAGGTGTGAGGAGCCTTTCAAAGTTAGAGTCTGATCACTCAGTGCAGGCTGCCATGATGGCTGCTCGTAAGGCTGAGGTCGCTCGGAAGCAGAGGAAGAGACGTGGTAAATCCTTTCTCTCCAGCAGAGACGATGCAGGGCCTTTCCCTATGGATGATGAGGTCGAGACTCCTGAGGGGGAGTTTGTGGATATAGACACCGACCAAGAAGAACTCGGTGCAGGTTTGTCATACCCTTTGATTCCCTTTCTCAGCTTCAGCTGGTATCTATGAAATATCTTGTTCATTTAATGGAATGAACGTTATCATTTCAGGTAGAACCACTGACGATCATGAGCCACTTGCTTCCCGTTCCACGAGCTCAGGGTCTGGAGACCGAGCTGGTACTTCGAAGAGGAAAAAGACCGCTCACAAACCATCTGTTGGCCAGCGTCCTTGTGGAGCGGACTTAGGCGACATTGCCGATGGTGAGGAAGGTAACATCTTTCGAATACATTTTTGTTGCTTTGGGGTGATTTACCTTTGGGATTCATGATCATAGTTTGCGTCTTAGGGATCTTTGAAGAAGGTGAGCTTCCACCGGATCCGGTATTTCCTGGATCCGACCACATGGATTGCTTCATGCAAGAAATGCGCGACGCTCTTCGTGATGGCTCCCTAGGCATTGACCTGAACATTGATCTTGAGCCGGCGAGCAGCGTTGAGCCCACTATCCCATATTCAGGTACATCTCCATTTGATGATATCCTCCTCAATAATTTTGTTCTTTGCTTTCTCTCTTGTGCATCTTTCCAATATTTTGGTTGTTTTGCAGATGTTGCTAGAGACAAGTTAGCTGAGAATGGGGTCTTTCCGGATGTAGGTTTCGAGGAACGGAGGCATGCTCCTGTACCCGGCTTCTCGAAACCCGATGCTGGATTATTGGCCGACATGTTGGCCGAACAGACTTCGGGAAGACCTATGAGACCACTCTTCGGGAGTGATTCATTCACAGGTATATATCCGATCCTACTTTTCTTTACTTGCCTAAATTTCTATTTTGGCTAATAAAGAAGTGTAACTATAGGACCAGGCGAGGTGCCTGATGCTACTACAGCTTCGGGCGTTTTCCCACCTCCACCGAGTAGTACGACTGATTTGCCCACGAGGGTTGATACACCCCCCATGACCACTCCTGTCGTTACTTCGGATTCTGTCGGATCTCAACCCGAGGGGACTTCTGCCAGTATAGGTATACCTCGAACTTCCCCTTCGGGTTTTCTGGTTATTTTTGATAGTCCCTTAGCTTCCTGTCTTGCTGCTTGCAGGACCTCGATCCTCTCTTTATGAGCATGTCCACGCTCTTTTGGTCGATACCGATCCAGACAGAGACGTTTTTCGTATGGACCTTGGCCTCTTTACGGCCTTTTACAACGGCATGATCGAGAAGCTTCTTCACAGGGGATGCTGTTTCGATCAGTTCAGGCGTTCCTTCTCTTGTCACATGATGATGATGAGGGAAGAAGGATACCCGGAGTTGGCCGATTCTTTCACTGCTGAATTCGCTGTCCTGGAGTCAGAGATCCGAGAGCTGAGGGAGTTGAAGGCTGGTGGAGCTTCCTCTTTTATATCCTCCCAGGTGGAGGATAGGCTGATGCAGTGGCGTGACCTGAGATCTTCCGTTGGTAGCGAGATTCGATCACGTGAGCATTCTGTTGCGCAGCTGATGGCTAACCTGGCGAAGAAGGATGCCGGCAGAGCCGAGTTACTCGGCTCCTTGGATTCCACCCGTGAAGAGATAGCTAGGCTGAAGGATGCTTTGAGGCGTGCCGAGGAGTCCGCTATTGCCGAGGACCTGGCTGGATTAGAGCGTTCCCGTGAATGGACGCTCAATAAGCTAGGATCGACCCAGGAGGGATTGATGAAGCTGCGGAGTGAAGCCGCGGAAGTCTTAAGCAGTTCTGAAGACTCTGTCCGTGCTAGCCTGCAAGCAGAACTTGAGCAAGGCTACATGGACAGGCTTTCTAGTTTAGAGTCCCACGTTCTTAGCCGTCAGTTGCCTTCGGGCTAATGAACTTGTTGTTGTATGCTTTTGGTTTGATCTATTACTAGAGACTCCGTATTTGCTTCTTTCACAGGATGTTTTGGTACACCCCCAGCCTTCAATGCTATGACTTTAAATACATAGACTTCACCATTTTTTATAGGGAAAAGGGCACCCTGCACCGCGTATTAGGCGATGACTTATCCCTTCTTAGGCTTCGGGATAAAATTCCCTAGGTTTAGACCCTGGTAACTTTTTTCAATCGGCGAAAGATTTTAAACCGGCAACGCGTGTTAGGCGTTGACTCATCCCTCCTTAGGCTTCGGGATAAAATTCCCCAGGTTTAAACCCTAGTAACTTTTTTCAATCGGTGAAAGATTATAAACCGGCAACGCGTGTTAGGCGTTGACTCCGGGATTATTGGCAAACCCCCAGCCTTTAACGGGTTTGACATGCCTTTACCGATTACCGTTTGAATCGGGCTAGCATGCGGATTGTTTAAATCCGTTCCGCATGTAACGTTGTGCTAAGAAAATTGCTTTTCTTAGACTAGTGCTATGATTTTGAATACATAGACTTCGTCTTTCTCACGGGAAAGACTACCCGGCAACGCGTGTTAGGTGTTGACTTCATCATTGTCTTTTCTAAAAACAAAGACAGGGGAAAAGGTGCTATGATTTTGAATACATAGACTTCGTCTTTCTCACGGGAAAGACTACCCGGCAACGCGTGTTAGGCGTTGACTTCATCCTTGTCTTTTCTAAAAGCAAAGACAGGAGAAAATGGTGCTATGCTTTTGAATACATAGACTTCGTCTTTCTCGCGGGAATAGACTACCCGGTAACGCGTGTTAGGCGTTGACTTCATCCCTGTCTTTTCTAAAAGCAAAGACAGGGGAAAATGGTGCTATGCTTTTGAATACATAGACTTCGTCTTTCTCGCGGGAATAGACTACCCGGCAACGCGTGTTAGGCGTTGACTTCATCCCTGTCTTTTCTAAAAGCAAAGACCGGGGAAAAGGGGAGAGGAAGAATTTTATATTCTATCTCCCAGCATTGAAGAGGAAGAATTTTATATTCTATCTTCAATTGGAAAGGAGGCTCAATGGGAGAGGAAGAATTTTATATTCTATCTCCCATTGCTGAAGAGGAAGAATTTTATATTCTATCTTCAGTTGGAAAGAAAACTCGAGGTGGGATCTCCACCCCCAGAATCCGACAGGTGAAACTAGGAGTGGGATCTCCACTCCGAGAATCGAAAAGTTCAAACGACCCTAACTGTCGTAAGGTTTGGTCATTTGAACCTGAAGAGGAAGAATTTTATATTCTATCTTCAGCAGGAAAGGAAACTCGGGGTGGGATCTCCACCCCCAGAATCCGACAGGTGAAACTAGGAGTGGGATCTCCACTCCGAGAATCGAAAAGATTCGGATAACCCTAACTGTCGTAAGGTTTGGTTACTCGATTTGAGAGTGGACCTCTCATTCATTGGAGGAATCGAGAGGGGATTTTGGTTGTGGTCCTAACTGTAGTAAGGTTTGACCAAGTGGGAAATTTGAGAACGATCCTAACCGTAGGAAGGCTTAATCGCTCGATTTGAAAGTGGACCTCTCGTTCATTGAAGGAATCGAGAGGGGACTTTGGCTTTGGTCCTAACTGTAGTAAGGTTTGACCAAATGAGAGGTGTGTGGTAGATACCACGAACATCAATGAAAGTTTTGTGAGGGAAAATTGATCCTACGGAGTGATCAGATTTTATCTCAACAAAAGAGAGTTAGATTCTGACAAACAAGAACATTCGGAATTCGAACATGGATTTCTTGTTCATCAGCGACCGAGTTATCCCTAAGAATACCCCGATGTGGTATTCTTCCGGGAACTTCCCGGTACCTCAATTCTTCTGAGGATACTAAGGATAGTTTCTCTTCAGGAATTTGCCATTTATTGGCATCATAAGCCGGTCACCCTCTTTGGTGACTAGGTGATATGCACCGTTCGAGTAAACTGTTTCTACTACGAACGGTCCTTCCCATTTGGGTTCAAATTTGCCTTTCTTCTTGGAGTTAAGGATCATAGGATGCCTTTCAGTCAAAACCAAATCCCCTTCCTTAAAACTCCTTTGTCGAACTTTTTTGTCGAAGGCTCGAGAAATTCTAGCTTGGTAAAACTCAATATGCTGTTGAGCTTCCAGACGCTTTTCATCGAGCATCTCGAGTTCTTCGAGGCACTTCTGATGTTGTTCTTCGGTTGTCATCTGAGTTGCGAGGGCGATCCGAAGAGATGGAATTAGATTTCCAAAGGGAGAACGGCTTCACATCCGTATACCAATGAATACGGGGTTGCGCCGGTTGGTGTACGCACCGTGGTACGATAGGCCCATAGAGCTGCGCCGAGCTTATCATCCCAATCTCGCTTGTTATTTTTCACAAGCTTTGACAAGAGCTTTATGATAGTCTTGTTGAAGGCCTCGGCTAATCCGTTTGCTGTGGGATTATAAGCTGTTGACGAGATGTCCTGAATTTTGAACTTTTCGCAGAACCTTATGAAGGCGTTACTGATAAATTGAGGACCGTTGTCATGTATGATTCGTCTTGGAACACCATGCCGGTAGATGATATGGTGCTTGATGAATGCAATGACATTGCTCGTTTTAACTTCTCTGAGCGGAACTGCTTCAGCCTATTTGGAGAAGTAATCGGTAATTGCCAGGATGAACCGGTCACCTTTGACTGAGGGGGGATTGATAGGACCAACAATGTCCATTCCCCAAGTCTCGAACGGCCATGACGTAACCGAAGGATGCAGATGCTCCGGAGGTTGGTGCATATAATTCGCGTGTACTTGACACGCGTGACACTTTCGGGCGTATGCGATTGCATCACTCATCATGAAAGGCCAAAAGTACCCCATTCTTCTGATGCGATCATAAAGCTTGGGGCCGGGTTGGTGTGCGCCGCACGATCCTTCATGCGCCTCTCTAAGGACTTCTTCAGCTTCCTTGGTCGATAGGCAACGTGCTAGCAGTCCATCGTACCCCCTGCGATACAGCGTTCGATTCTCTGTATTATAGTAGAATCTTGGAGCTCTTCGTCTGATTGACTCTCTCTCCTTTACGTCTTCTGGCAAGATTCCATGCAAGACGTAGTCGATGATGGGGAAACGCCAATCTCGGGGTTCGAACTCAGCATGAGTTGTGTGCACCTCCTGAACCTCCTCCTCTTTGTCCTTTTCATCGCAGAGTGGCACTAAAAGTTGGTGAGTTCTTACCGTGACAAATTGTTCTGTCCCGGGTGGCTGTGCCAGAGATACAGCTAAAGCTGCTAATGCATCCGCGTAGGTGTTTTGTAACCGCGGAACGTGCTCGATGAAGAATCCTTCAAACGATTCCGCTACTTCCACCGCCATCTTGTGGTATGGTAGCAAGTCTTGTCTTCGGACTTCGTACTCCCCTTGGACTTGTTTAACTATTAGTTGAGAATCACCGAAGGCTTCGAGATACTCAACCCCCAGCTCCTTGGCGAAATTGAGTCCTATAATCAGTGCGTTATACTCTGCTACATTATTCGAGCACGGCTCAGTTAATGAGTAGGCTCGAGGCATCACATGTTTTCCTGGGGAAACTAAGACAACTCCAACTCCGGAGGAGACCTTAGAACATCCAGGAGCACCTATGACATTAGCTGCTTGGGAAGCACCATCGAAGTACAAACGCCACACTTGTTGGTGCGAAGTTACGTTGACTTCGTGGGTTTCATCAGGTAAATCGTCATATATCTCGCCGGCGTCCGTAGTTGGATTAGCTGCCAGGAGATCACAGATAGCCTGTCCTTTCACTGACTTCTGCTGTTTGAAGTGCAGATCGTATTGGGACAAGAGTAAAGCCCATTTTGCTAACCGCCAACTCATGGAAGCTGGTTGAGTCATGAACACCCGGACTGGGTTAACTTTGGAGATGACATAGATGGTCTGTCCAACCAAGTAATGCCGCATCTTCTGGATAGCGAACACTAAGGCTAGGCATTCTCTCTCAATCATGGGATATCGAGATTCAGCGCCTACCATAGTTCGGCTTAAGTAATACACTTCCTGCTCGTGACCGTTATCGTCATCTTGTGCAAGCAATGCACTTAATAAGTGGCTAGTTGCCTTGACATAAATCAAGAACGGTTTGCCTGATTTCGGTGCAACGAGTACGGGAGGTTTCGAGAGATATTCTTTAATATTCTCGAATGCCTTTTGGCAAGCATCGTCCCATACGAATGACACGCCCTTCTTTGTGAGCCTGGAGAACGGTTGGTATTTCCCCAAAAGGTTCGAGATAAACCGACGGATATAAGCCAATCGCCCTTGCAGTCCTCTGAGCTCTTTGAGGTTCCTCGGAGGTTGCAATTCATTGATCTCCTTCACTTTATCCGGATCAATGTGAATACCTTTGGTGGTGACGACGAATCCCAAGAATTTACCACTGGACATTCCGAGGAAAGACTTGGTAGGGTTCATCTTCAACTGATAGGCCCGCATCAAGTCGAACATGGTCTTCAAGTCTTTAATGTGATTATTTTTATCACGACTTTTCACGACCAGATCATCCACGTAGCACTCGACCGTCTTTCGGAGATGCTCTTGAAAAATCTTCGACATAGCTCGCTGATATGTAGCACCTGCATTCTTCAAGCCAAAGGGCATGACTGTGTAGCAGAATACGCCGAGAGGCGTTCTAAATGCAGTGTGCTTCTCATCATCTGGATGCATCTTTATCTGGTTGTAACCAGAGAAACCATCCATGAAAGACATCCTCTCGAACCCGCACGTGTTATCGATGATAACATCCGTGATGGGAAGAGGAAAATCATCTTTTGGGCAAGCAGCATTGAGATCCCTGAAGTCGATGCATATCCGGATCTTCCCGTTCTTCTTCAAGACCGGGACAATATTGGCAAGCCATTCTGGATGTTGCTCCTCCCGGATGAATCCCGAATCGACGAGCTTTTTGACTTCAGCTTCGATCGCTTCCATCATTTGCGGACGAAACCGTCGTTGTTGTTGTTTGACTGGTTTGACGTCCGGCTTAATGTTGAGACGATGCACTGCTACGTTTGGGTCGAGACCTGGCATGTCTTCATAATTCCAGGCGAACACATCGATGTACTCCCGGATAAGAGAAATCAATTCTTCTTTCTCCTCGGATAGGAGGCTGTCGCTAATGAATATCGACTTTGGATTCTCTTCGCTTCCCATATTCACTTGGACGACTTGGTCTTCGGTAGGAGGCTCTCTTTGCTCGAACCGATCGCCATACTGCATATTCAAGTGATGAACCCACGGGTCTTCCCATGTTGGCATCTCGTCATCTTCTTCTATTGTCGTTGGATCAACCGTGACCATGTTCGACATTAGCTTCTTAAACACCTCACCAAGACTAGCGTCAGAATCCCAACCCGAAGAGTCGGAAGAATATCCCTTCCTAGTCTTGTTAGCAATTTGGTCGATGATTTTCCAGCCACACTCATCATCTGATGAGACATAGCCTAGACCTCTTTTGTGGCGATAATAATCATCGGGTTTTCCCTTCGGTACATAGGCCATCCGGGGTGGGACCCGTAGACCTCAACCAAAGAAAAGACCCTCTCCGATCTTGAAGTCATACCCGTGCCTTTCCATCATGTTGCGCGCTTTCGCATCGTATCTGGATAGATGACGGGCCGGTTTATCATCGTCGTCTTCCTCTTCCAAGAAGTGGTCGGGTACCGGAGATGCTCTTCCTTTGCCGTAGACGACCTCCTTTCCACCCCCAATCCCTGCGGGGATGATAAGCGTTGTTCTGCAAGGGTCGTATACCTGCTTCTTCGTCAAACAAAATGATTGAAGAGGCATATACAAATCAAGGTTAGCATAGAGTTCGTTAGTGATATCATCGAGACCCGTCGAGTACTCTAAATCATCGTTTATTGATAGTTCTTCGGCAAGTTGCCAATTACAACTATCCTCCGATGATTTATCATCGTCAAGTTTGATTACAATGGGTACAATGTCATTTAAAACAAAACCACCATCATAATCAAACCCTGGTTCGGTATCAGCTTCATTTCCGCTGTCCGTTCCTTGGGCCGATGGTTCAGTATCGGATTCAGCACCGTATAAAAGGGAATCGGTGAAATAATTCTCCAATCCCTTAAACGGTTGCTTGTCCGCGACCACCGTCTTGACTTCATTATCTGTGCCCATATATTTGAGGCATTGATGCAGAGTTGACGGGACTATAAGGTTACCGTGGATCCAAGGTCGACCCAACAGTAAATTATAGGATGTTTCCGCATCAATCACATAGCATGTAACTTCCAACTTCAAATCCCCAATCTGGCATTTGATTCGGATCTTCCCCAAGGGTTTAGACCCGCTGGTGTTGAATCCATAAATCGTCATGCCAGTGGAAGCTAATTTGCTAGTCGGGATTCCGAGATGATGCATCAATCGGAATGGCATGATGCTAACAGCGGAACCCGGATCGACTTGGATCCGGTTGACAATGCTAGAGCCAATGTGCCCGGTGAAATACAAGGGCCTATCATGCTTTGAGTTCTTTGTCTACATATCTTCTTTGGTGAATGAGATGCAGGGGAAATGGTGAGCCGCGAGGTTGCAGTGTTGAGCTGACGACTCCGGCTCCTCGGGTGATGGTTTGATCCGAGTCAAGAAGGCTTCAGAATCGCTCAAGGCTTCCTGTAAGGCTTTCCTTGTATCTTTTGACAACCGCAGCAACTCGTATAGAGTTATCCTAGCCGGGATGTTGGCCAACTGTGCCATGATGTCAAAATGGGGCGGAGAGCTTGTATTCCCCGGTTTGTCTCGCCCAATCGGATGATTGAATCGAGACTGCCTCGGGTTCTGAGCTTCTTGACGTACAGGCTCTTTCCCTTTTTCCTTCTGCTGGACTTTCTCTGCAACTGCAGGTGTTGGGGGAATTGCTGAAATTCCCAACTCCGCCAATATTTTGGAAGGAGGGGTTTTGGTGCCCAATTGCTCGGAAGCATCCGGGTACTTGAAATGATACTCATTCCCACTTCGGGTTGCAAAAGCTTCTTGCTCGTCTTCAGAAAGCGGGAAGGTTGGAATTCTTTCGTCATCCTCTCCCGGAATAGCAGAAGCACCATAACAGGATTTGCCCTTTCTCTTTGTCTTCTTCTTTTTGGAAGAGGCCCCGGTCTATTGTTCATCTGTGATCAAGTCCGGATGAACCCACAGAATCTCGCCATTCGGGGTTATGTGTGGCACAAGCCCTTTCTGACGCTGTTGGTGCGGATCATCATTCACCGTCTTCACCGCCGCATTGATCACCGGCTCGTGTTGGAACCAACTCGAGGGAACAGACCCAAAGCTAATGGATACGGTGTTTGCACCCACCTTCTTCTCTTTGGGCTGCTTCATAGTGATAACCCCAACATCGATTAGGGCCTGAATTTTATCTTTGAGAGCGTAGCATACCTTGGTAGGATGGTGCACCGCTCGGTGAAATGCGCAGTACTTTGGATCGTTAACCCTCTTGGCATCTTCTTGATCCTGGATCGGAGGCAATTTGATCTTGTTGTTCTCGACGAGGTATTTGAAGATTCTGGGAACTTCATCTTCCCTAAATGAGTAGACCTTCGGGAACCTCGGCTCCCCAACCTTTTGCTTCTGGGGCTGTTGTTGCCACCTGGATTGTTGAGGCGCCCTCTGTTGCTGCTGTTGCGGCTGTTGCGGCTGTGCTTGCACCTCGAAAACTTGATTCGCGGCTACAGCATTCGCATGTGCCTTCCCTTTACCCTTGGGGGTAAAGTTTGGTTGTGGGGCATTAGTTGGTATTTGCCCTCTTTCCGCCTTCTTCCTCTTGAGGAATCGCTCAGCTCGCTCTCCCCGCACCTTCAGATCCTTCCAGGTCTTCGGTGGCGCCATTCCCATGGCTTCAAGGATGTCGAGCGTCAAGTTGTTGTGGCAAGTTTCGAGGATGAAATCCTCGCTGACCGGATCCCTGCAATTCATAGCTTTGTTACGGAACCTCTTCACGAAGGTTTCGACCGTCTCACCATTCTTCTGCTTTTCGTCGAATAGTGTGCTGATCGAAATCTCAGTGTCGTCATCAAAGAAGTTTGTCAGGAACATGTCCTCCATGTCATCCCAACTGCTGATGCTTCCAGGTTTGATTCGGCGATACCAATCGAAGGCAGCTCCGCGAAGAGTGCCGACGAATGACCGCACCATGAGAGGCTCATTTCCGGAAATGATTCCTAAATGAGACTTGAAGTATATTAAGTGTTGGGTAGGGGAACCCTTCCCATCAAACGGCGTAAAGTTAATTAGATTAAACTTTGCCGGGTATGGGATCGATTCCCACTCCCTTGGGTAGGGACAGGGTATACCAGACCTTTTTACCTCTTGAGCACTCATCAATGCGTTGATTTTGCTCTCCAGGTCCTTCATCTTCTGGTCTTCACCCGTATCTGCCTTCGAGTGGCTCCGGGGAGAAGTGACGTGGTCCTCTTTCGCATTATCTTCCGCGGGACCACCCCCATTGTCGGTGTTAACTGGAGGGATATTGACGTTATCTCCTTCCCGTTCATTCTCCTCTTGATTCGGAGTATTGCGACGACCGGGTTCTCCTTGGTGGACCGTCAGCGCCGCAATTTGTTGGTCGTGCATCTCTCTCATTCGTTGCATGGCCATATCCATCTCGAACTTGAAGCTCTCCTTCTGTTTGGCGAGGGCTTCTTCCAGTATCTTAGATACCTGTTCGGCGCTGATCATGAGTGATTCGTATGGTTGTCCTGCACTCGAGGTCGTGTCATCGGATGCCACCGCCGAGCAAGAGTCCGAATCAGCATCTGACTCTTCTTCTTCTAAGGAGAGCCCCTTTGGTACCCTTTGGTAATTCTTTTGGCCCCTGATTCCTGGTGGCAACCGCGTCATGCATCGGGATACTTCGGCAAGCTGATCTATGCTGAAGTATTGTGTTGAATTTCCCCTGCCGGTCATGTTAACCGACACTCTTGGATATTCGTCTTCTCGGCGGAGCAATTTCTTCTTGTGGAAATGCCTCGGCTTGGAGAGTCTTTCGAACACTGAGATTCTTCTTGGAGGACTGTCACAACAACACTCGGACAGCACCGCTTTAATGATACTTGCACACGGGCATTGGGACTCCATATCCTGCATGTATCTCTTTCGAGATTTTCCCACACCCCCAGCCCTGTAGTACAACTCATCAGCTTGGTAGCTGGAGCAACCTACAGAGTGTTGGTGGGTGTTCCCCGGTATGACAACCTCATCCTCAGATGAGTATGCTTCTCTTTGGGGATGAGATGCCTTGTTGGATTTTTCAAGAGTGGCCCGTTCGATTTTACCCTTTTGTGAGCGTATAAACTGAACGGGCTCTTTTAATTCGACTCGCAATCCGATGCGGTCGGTGATAGGGGTTTTCCCTTTTTCATCTTTCTTGGGGGGATTGATTCGACCCCCGGTCTGATTTTTAACTTGGGGACCTTTCAATGGTCCCAGCCGTTCTTTGACGGGTATTCTACCTCGGTTCTCCGGTAAGGGACCGAGGTGACCTGTCAAAGGAACATGGGATCTTGAATGATCCCCTTTCTTACCTGGCCCCGTCGAGGGTGCCGATACAGTAGAAACAGGCTCTGGTTTGGAGGAACTTCGGGTGATAGCCTCACCCTTCTTTGCTGGAGGTGTTGGTGTCGATTTAGGAACCCACACCAGTTTGCTTTTGGACGGTGTTTTGACCGCCGTTTCTTGCTGCATCTCTTCCGCCTTCTTTAGGAGGAGCCGGGCATGCGCAAGTAAAGCACGGCGCTTCTTGATTCGCTCCTCGAGCGTGGAGCGGTTCCTCTTGACGCGGATCCACTCACTCGCTTCTGTTTTGGAGGGGAGGTTGATTACTTGCCGTTGCTCTTGTCGCTGCCTCGACTTCAAGTCTTCTGCATAGCGCACTCCATCTTTTGACTCCCTGGCCTTGGCGAGTTGTTGAGCGAGGCGTTGACGACGTCTTTGGAGCGCCCTCTTCGATGGAGCTG